>DWGR01003057.1:0-12696 GCA_018247715.1 Heliconius burneyi | reverse complement strand
TTATAAGTATAGACTTGCTTCCTTCCTTCAAACTCATACCTTGAGTTCATTCAAATGCCGATACAATTTTTAATGAACCGATTTTGATGAAACAAGCTTTATTTACTCTTTTCAAAGATAAGCTTGATCATACATATGTACATACAGACAGACAAGATAGTAAAATATATATATTTTTGCTTTCTATTATTCTTCTTAAGTCTCTCTATCCATTTCAATCAAAAATACTTAATGTAAGGACAAAATATATCTTATGTTTTATTATGTAAGAGATTAAAACATAAAACAATGATATTTTAAATTTTTGTCTGTTTGTTTTCACTATTAGATTAAGGTTAGCTTCGTTTTTCATTTAGTGTTTGTTTTATTTAAATCGGATAACAAAAAAAAAGTTATGCCAATTAAAAGTATATTTTTTATAAATTTGCCACGACTACTTTCTATAAAAGTTATTTTATAAAACTGTTTTATTGAATTGGCTAAATATTTAGTTTTCAATGTTATGTTTTATTATTTGACATTATTTGTTAAATTATTATTTGTTATGTAGTAATAATATTCATAAATGACAAAATCATGTTGTGCTGTTTATCGTCTCGTTTTTACTATAACTTGAAAACACTAAGACAATTGCATTTATTTTGGGTTTATTCTTATATGTCTGTTGGGGATTTATTGTTTGGAATTATGGAAGATTAGGTACTCTCATAAAAAAAATTAAACTCACAGGTGGTATCAACATAAGCGTATGAAGAAATCCATCACTTTTGGCCAATGTTACGTTATTTGGCGACAGTATCCTCGAGCTATTGGCACTGGGTACAGATATATTAGTAATTGAATACGAGTTGCTATCGACCATCGCAACTAAAGCCACTCCCATACACGCCCTCATTGTGTACGCTATTGTTAGACATAAGAATAGTATAAGACATTGTTGATGCCTGTAGCCCCAGCCAGTATCTGAATAAAGGTAAAATAAAAATGTTACACATAAACTACAGCTACTATACGGAAATATTATTGTTTGAATTCGATTCCCACTTGAAAGAGTCGACTTTCGCCACTTATTAGGTAATATCTCAAAGTTGAAAATTTGGAACGGAGCGCTTTAACACTAGATTCTCTCTGCTGACTCTTCTATATCCCTTCAGCTGTTGCAAGATACAGATTACAATTTGCTACGATTATAAATAAGCACTGATGAAACATTGGACTCCAGGCGGTATTTTTGACTTCACGCTTCTGGACTCCAGTCCACAGACAAAGGGATCCACGAGGTTCAGCGTGAAATTTTAAAAAAATGTTGACAAAAAAAGTAAGGCATCTTGTACTGACTCCGGCTGCAGTGAAAAGAGGCAACGGAAGTGATTTTTATTAATGAATCTCTGCTATCCCACAAAATGATGCTTAGAAAAATTACAAGAGCATTATTATTTATTAAAGCTACAATAATGAATAAAGGTTCCACATCCTTGACTCACATTTAAAGTGTATTTAACGTGAATGTATATGATCTTATTTTTTAAGTTGGATCCAAAAATATTCCTGATTAATCTGCATCAGGGTGACGTCAATTGTGCCAAAAGGGCTTATTAATAGTCAGCCAATCTATTCAATTATTATATTTCATCTAGGTTTAATCACTTACCTTTAAAGTTACCAGTATCCGAAACTTTGATTTGTAAAGTTGTACTACCATTTCGGCCATTATTGTCAAGTTTCATCATCAGTAGTCTATTAAACACCGCAATCAAAATGCTTTTAACTGTAGGTAATTATCATTAAGAAATTAATTATCAGATTGAAATTGTTTCGCATCTATTTAAGACATAATATAATAACGTTATCATACGCAAATAATCATTATCGTATTTTCTGTTGACTCCTCATATAGGAACTGGAGTTGGACATACCTAAATTAACATTTTTTATAGAAGGTCACTCATATATTTGATGTAATGTTGTGTAAAATCTATCCAAATAATTTATCCGAATTTATTTTACAGAAAGAAGTGTTGAGAAATGAGAAATGTTTTTATGAATGTATGTTATCTCAAATTTGAAGAGTAGAATTACAAAACATAACTAAAAAGAAAATTTATAGTTAGGGTGAAACCGGGATAGATGTCCCATTTCTTGAAAAAGCCTCCTCGTTTAATAAATATACATTTTTAATTGACTTCACAAAAAAGGAGGAGGTTTCTATTCGTCGGAATCTTTTCATAATTTTTATTTTTGTAAATAGTATTTTTAGAAAGTGGGACGTCTTACAAAAACGAAAAACATTTGCTCTACTCAACCTATTGTGAGTCAATAAAAGTGGGTGGCGCATGTAGAGCATAATTTATACAACATATTCACAATTTTTATTTTTGTAAAAAAAATTTTTAGAAAGTGGGACGTTTATTTTATTGGGGCATCTATCCTGGTTTTACCCTATGGAAATTTACACGCGTAAATAAACTCAGCAGGGTAGCCAGAGATAACGGAGCTAATAGGTACCTGCTATTCTGTGTTTCTATATATATATCAAAGTGTATCTATATATTAATTACAATCAGCTACGAAGAGAGGTATATACATAAAGTACTTAAATAATAAAACAACAAACTTTTTTTTATTTAAGTTTTATTATAATTATAAAACTAGTTTCTCACAAATCATTTTTTTTTTCATTTTGTTCTTTAGATCTCAGCTTAATTGATTCTGGATCTGAAAAAAATAAAGATTAAGTACTTGTAATGTGTCAATTAAAATTAATGGTGGTAGTATAAGTCTCTCGAGATGTAGTAAGGCTCTCGGGGGTACAGTGAAAAAGCGTTTGACTATCAGACAGAGTTGAGTCGAGTATCGAGTTCCACTAATCAGCACTTTCACATTTGTCGAATATTGGGAGTAAAGCGTGGAACGAAAAGTTTTGAGGTTCTGCTTTACTGGTTTACTTTACTTTAACTTTTGCTGCATTTTGAATGAAATTCGCTGCGTAATCAAGGATACATTTCCATTTCAAATATAATTATGAAATTTGGTACAATATACAATGCAAATAAAGGGAATCC
Organism: Heliconius burneyi; assembly: GCA_018247715.1. Classification (NCBI taxonomy): domain Eukaryota; kingdom Metazoa; phylum Arthropoda; class Insecta; order Lepidoptera; family Nymphalidae; genus Heliconius; species Heliconius burneyi. The sequence goes on along the minus strand of DWGR01003057.1, from coordinate 9,634 downwards.
AAAAAATTTATAAGAAAAAATATAAATTACAAGTAGAAAAAAATCATTAAATATTTATAATTGTAGTTCATTTTATACAAAATGAGTACAGAATGACTCGCACTCAACCGGTTCCTAGCCTTCCGAGCCTCACATACCACGGTCAAAATTTAAAACAAAATAACTCACTAAATTTGCAGTCGGCCCTCCCGACTCTGAAAAGCTTAAGCGTGCGGGGAAGCTTAGTACATACGATTTATGGAATGGGTAGCGGCCTGTGAGACCACGCGCTCGTAGTTAAAAATTAATCATTTTAAAAGTGTTATTCCACACTTAGGATAGAAAATACTTATTTAGAAAACATATAAGAATTTGAACGTATCGATATTTGAACACACGCCTGGACGGCTAAAAGGCGCGGGATCAAATCTCACTAGGATCCAATTTTCACCCTTTATTCCGCATAAAGTAATTGATATGACGCTTTGTTTACCATTCTCCGCTAAAATTAAATGTCTTCACGAGAATGGAGATTGGATCCACAATCATCGTGCTTACATTCAGCCCATATATATCCATATATATATATGAAATATTAGTGCAGTGGCATCGGGTTTATGTGTGGGTAACCTAGCCCAGAAACGGTAGATGACACCCGAAAATATAATATAACCGGTCAAGTGCAAGTCGGACTCTCACCGAGGGTTCCTTACATAATATAACTCATAAAAGTTGACAAACTTAAGTTTGTGGATATATGCACTCATTTTATTTGACATGAACTACGATTATAAGTTTATAATAGTTATTATCCGTAATATAAATAAAAATTTATATTTTTCGATTTTTTTTCCTGTATATATATTATAAATTCCCACTTTGTGTCACATTTCATCATTGTAGGATCAATGGAAGTGATTACGTCACGATTTTTACAAAATTGCAGAAAAAACAATGCATAAATGCTCGTGTTTCTAATGGCGTCGAATTAATAGCTTGATTTTCCTATGCTTCTTGGGGTCATAGGTCTGAATATTTGATATTAATTTCAACTTGAAACCTTCAAGCGACCTAGACAGACAAACGGGCAACACAGTGATTTTTACTTTTGAGGCACGGAACCCTAAAAACGGCTAAATTTTTAACAATTCCATACACATTATCACAACCACGAGCTAAATTTTATTGGGGTTATTAAAATACAAATTGAATACCATTCAGAATACCTCTGTTTTACAAAACTCCACTATTTATTCATTTTGGAGTTTTGTAAAATAGAGTCTCTGAACACTAGGCTCTCAGATCCCCTCTGCCTACCTTGACATGTGCGGAATATAAAGTGAAGCTAACATAATTTATAATACTCAACAATCACATATCTTTCCTTCTCGTGTGTAAACATTTGTTATCAGATTGCCTATTTATACAGGTCTTTAAGTCTATGACGTCATTGTTACACAATTTTGTAGTCAGACACAATTCTTTTGACGGTTATGGATTCAAATCGCCAAAAAGTATCAAATATCACTAAAAAGATTCAAGAGAACGTAGTTAACATAACTACGTTCTCTTGAATCTTTTTAGTTTCTCTTTATATACAAAAAAAAGCATAATATCTTCGTATATCATTCAAACTTCTTTTTTGGCACTATCGAAGCAGACATGATCCACTGAATTATATCTGGATGGATGAAGTGGCGTACACTCACAGGAGTGCTATGTGACGCAAAAATGCCTTTTAAAACTAAAGGCAAGGTGTAGAAAACGGTAGCGAACCTTAATTTACGGTAGCGAAATTTGGCTATCTAAAAAGATCCACTAGCAAAAGTTACACACCACTGAAATGCGGCGCCCAACCACCTCAAAAGCTGGCAACGCACCAGTAGCTCCTCTGGTGTTACGCGGTGTCGTGGGCGGCGGTGATCACTTACTATCAGGTGACCCGTACGCTCGTTTGCCATGCTTTTTCCATAAAAAAAAAAAAACTCCTCTCGTGTTGCACGGGGTCGTGGGCGGCGGGGATCACTTACCCTCAGGTGACCCGAACGCTCGTTTGCATTGTCCTTTTACCACAAAAAAAAAAACCTATAATTGATAAAATATAAGAATCGGGGCTCACATTGTAAAGACAAGTCATGAGAAAATCCGAGGATTAGGTTTAGGACTATAAACAAAAGGAGTAGAGGGAGACCTCTCACACAACCTGGTTGACTCGTGGACATGAAGAGGCTTGGTGTTAAGACTGAAAACACTTGTCTTGACACAATACTTGGTGCCAAATGATAAGGAAAGCACAACACCGTATAACGAGATAAGGTGAAAGCAAAGAAGAAGAAGATAATTTAAATTTATATGTAGTAGTACAAGCGTGCGACTGTATTCATGACTGCTGCGGGTTCGATTCACTTATTTACTATTCTTATTTTCTCGCTTTACTAACGAGGCAAAGCGCAGGGTTGATTTCAGCAACTCAACACGCTATACCTCAAGAATTTTATAGAAAATGGGGAACAAAACCACTAGGTTCCTTCCTACCCTGCTATGTGATGAATAACACGTGAAGCTTAAAAAAATAAATGAAATAAAATAATTAAAGTAATAATGATTCACAATTATTTGATATCTACACGCCGTTCCTCCAATTTCTCTGTCTACCCTGCTGTGTGCTCCTGCACACATACAGCGTGAAGCTTATTTGATTTAATTTTGTGTCATTAATCGCATTTGACTGTATTAGCGATAGTTATGAATTTATTTCTAATTAGAAAAATAATTATATCAAAATTCTTTATATATTCTTGTAATTGGTGAATAGCAGACAACGGAGTGTCTGTTATACGAGTACATACATTTTAACATACTAGGTTAGACTTCACAAAATCTATGCAAACGAGCGTAAAGTACTCGTTAAAAATACAATAAAATAATATTTACCAGAATTTAGGCTTTGAGCGTCATTCCAGGGCTGTACATCGGCAGACATGAAGATAACGAAGATTAGATTACATAAAATTGTCACAGCAGCCATTACCGTCATTATGAGTCTCCATTGGTAACGATTTGTCTGTAATAAAGATTTACAATTGTACATGTACAAATTACTTAAAAATTGTATTTAAAATATATATATAGTGACTGTGAATACCTATCAATTAGCTATCTATTTTATATGTACATAACATATTATGTATCCATTTTGTAAGCAAAATGTTTTTCTTATAAATTTAATTTCAATTAAAAAAGGTCATCTTCATATGTTTTCGAATTTGTGGACAGACACCCATTATATACTGATTTCAACACATGTGCCTCTTTTTTGAAATCGGTTAAAATTTAAAATTCATTATATACGTTCAAGCTGGATAATAAATATTATTAACATATTGGAACGTGTCCAGCCAAGTCGAAGCATTCTAAACATTCCCTCACTCGAGGATATTGTATGGAAAATGCATAAGAGTAGCTGCAGGGGCTTAGAGTTTCATAATATATACATTGAACTTACTTTATTGAATATATGAATATCTACATAAGATATTACTATCCTAGTAGGAATAATATCTACATAGGTATATTATAGAGCGAGCCAAGATTTTTTTTATTATAATGAAAATATAGTTCTGGACATTCGCGATTTTCGATTTTCCATATAAATAATAAGAGGAATTTGGTTTTTTCATTTGAAATTTTATTGCGATTACAGGAATAGTATTCGTATAAAAACCAATATATTGTATTCTTGTAGGAAATTGAACGAGGTTAAATATGTTTTTTTTGCTACTTTGACTTATTTTAAAATTGTCATATCACTGCCACAATTATAAAAAAAATATGACAAAAAAAATATAAAATAATATATAATATCAAGTTTTTATATAAAATAATATCATGAAGTTTTTCGAGTATTATTTGATAAAATAATATTTTGAGGGTCCCATACCTTTTAAGGAAAAAAGGAACCCTTATAAGATCACTTTATTGTCTGTCTGTCTGTCCGTCCATCTTTAAATTATTGATTATAATGTGGAACCAAATAGTCTATACATATATTACGTACTAATCAGATAATAAATAATATTCGTGCAAGTATTAGAAATTGTCCTGTAAAGTAAAACAATATTACCTCACCCGAAGCTATTGTGTTGAAAATACATGTATGAGCTGCAGGTATTTTATTATAATATCATATTTGCATTACACACACTTTAAATATAAAATACTATATACATATATGTAATATATTTCTATGTTACATAAAATTTGATTTATATACATATATAAAAACTTTAATATAACATAATATTCTATAATAAGGAGAGAAAATTATTTCCGCCTCTTGGATTTCATCAAGTCAGAGTCCAAAAGTATAATCTGAATATATTACGTTACAAAACGTTATATTACTAATTTCGAAAAGTCCTCTCTTAGTGTTCTCCTACACTCTCTAATTTATTACCTGTCGGATATCTACCTAGTCCATAAATTTTGTTTGTGGGTTATCTGTTTGTCAGTCAGTAACAGAAGGCCTCCTCAATTTGGCCCCCACAAACCGAAGTGTCCTAATGGGAACGGAATGCCTTAACCAGGTTCTCCCTACCTACCCTGCTATGTGCGGGATACATCGTGAAGCAAAACACGTCGAAAATTTTCATGATCTGTGCTAACTGATTTAAATATTATATGACTAACTGAATTTCAGTAACAATGTATTGTAAATAAAATTAAGTAGGATACAATAAATTTAAGCCAAACTAAGATTAGTAAAGAAAGCTTAATATTGTCCGTTCTAAGGCATTTCTTAGCTTGTGGCAACAATAATTTGAAATTGTTTTCCGTAGATACAACTATAAAATTTAATTAGATATTCTTTATTTAAAGAAATTCCACTTAGAAAATGTTTAAATACTTAAAAAATTTATGTTATTTTACTTTACATTTCTTGTATTGAGTAAGCCTTCTGACTTTAAATGCGATGTTTGTGGGTTCGATTTTTTATTCGGGAAAATGGTGTTAAGCTTTGCCGCTCAACATGCATTATCTCTAAAATTTTGGTAGAAAGTGAGGAATGGATAGATTAAACATAGATCAACTTTTCCACCAATCAATATGCCTGCTGTATATATAACCTACCACGTGACATACTTACTACATCAGTTACTATATATGAGACAACAATGGGTAGTATTAATGTGAGAGTTCCAGTTAAAGTGTTGCCAGTCGCCATTAGGGCTCCGCTATAATTTGGTGAAAGATCTACATAATTGACCTGAAAATTAATAAATTTCTTAAAAAAATTATAATATATTTAATTTTCAGTAAATTTATGTAACAATTGATAACAATTGAATTAATAACACTCGTTAATCATATTAAATTAAATTTATATTCTATGTTTTTACATACAAATAATAAATTATTTATATTGAGGTTGACAGACACAGTTGTAGACAAACTGTAAACTCGGCGCTTGTGGGAAATAAATTTTAGTAAAGTAGACAGTAGTGGCGTTGTGTTCCGCCACACATTGTCCTAAAATATTGTTGTTATGTGGAGGATGAAGTTTTGTAGCACTATGTTCTCTCTACCTACCTATGCATGACGTAGCGCAAAGCTAAAAAAGTACAAATCTTACCATCCAACCAGTATGTAAAGCAGCATTGGCACTCATGGATACTATGAAGCACACTACAGCTAGAGTAGTGTCTTGTATGTATGACACTAATGCCAGACATAAGCCTGGTATGACACAAGCTGGAAAAAAAATATTTTATTTAGAGCAGACAAAGATAACCTAGTATTGAGTCACTCCGTTCTAAGTAATTTATTTATTTGAACAGATTTTTAAATAACTAGAGCGAGGAAACGATAATATTTGTCATAAATGTAAACATTATCCTGAATTACTGGGAATTTTCATCAATCATACCAACTACTGGAACACTATATCTATTATAAATATTTAGCTTATTGTGGCACAACGGTTAAGCGTCTGAATGTATTGACTACGATTGGGGATTATTTCCACTAGGGATTTTTTTTTTCATTTACCCTCTCTACTAAAAAGCTTGGTGTTGAATTCCACTACTCAACACGTAATGTAGCACAACAACGTACTGTAGTACAGCACAAAATAAGTAAAGGTGAAGCTGGATTTTTATGGTGTTATAGTTAAATAATTTAAATTATAGAAAAACTCACCGATTGAATTGGACAATCTTCTCGCATTTCGTAAGGCTATTAGTTTTCTGTTTGTTAAAAAATCCGAAAAGAAGCCAAAGGCGATCGTTGAGAAGAATGCCGCTATGAAAGGTAGAGATGATAAAATGCCACTCTGAAAGAATAATTAAGGGTTTTTTTAGCATATAGTCCACTAGGCAGAAAAATAAGACGCTTTATTCTCACGCATCACTTAATTTTGGAACTCAACATCAGTCGTCATCTTGCTAGAGAAGAAATGAAAATAATTCGTTCACCTCGTGTCAATAGAACCAAAAATTGTCGTTTGCAGCCAGACGCTGCGCCTTGATATGATATGGCTTGAATATAATTTTAGAAGCTTTTATTTAACTTAATATGTAATTAATGTAAGGAAAGTTTTTTCCAAACATCGCAAAACATTTTTCACCCACTTCCTGATATTCTATTTAGCTGAAATTTTGTACAGCTGTATAAGTCACAGTCACAGATGACAATGCCACCCCGCGACGGGATGCACTAAGTGATTACTAAACCAGTGCAATGTAAGATCTCTTTAACAATTCCTTTTGCATCACATGTGTGAGAGAGTTTAAGGAAAGGAGTTCAATGTGAGCCTTACAGCATAACAACAAGTCTTTAGTCCACTATAACCTCATGGTACTTTGTGCTCAAAACCTTCTGTTAAATGGGACAGTGACAAGTGCTAAGAAATGAGCACTGTACCCATGACCGGTCCAAAAATGAACAATTGTGTATCTTCAGGCAGCTGGATATATTTTCGCATACTTTGTTTTTTGTTTTTAAAGTTTAATAAATTGTCACCAAATTTAGGCCTACATACCGCAGTGGACAAGAGCTGATGATTATAATACACATTCTTAAACTAGTATTTCTAAAAAATACAAAAAATAATTTTAAAGTAAAATGAGAAAATCAAAGTATATTTTAAAAAAAATTACTTCATAATAACCTATAAACACAAACGTAACACAACGAAAAAAGTAAAGTAGTTGAGACCGTCGTGGTGCAGCATCTGTAACTGAAGGCACGACGATTGTAGGCTTGATTGTGACTTGGGAAAATAAGATATTTTCATTTCCTTGCTCTAGTTAGAAGACAAAGCGCGGCGTTGAGTTCCGTCACATAATACATGTCATAAAATTAATTTCACTGCGTAACCTGCTACTTAGGGATGAGGCTGCATTTTTAAAACAAACGCTTTACTTACTTTTAGTATATTGAGTTTCAATATAGCACTCATGTAAGTAGGCACTTGTATAAAAAGGAACACGAAACATACTGCGTTGGCGCTATGCGTGATGAAAGTCGCCCACACTGGTACTGAACTAAATATTGCTTTCCAGGGTACTTTAGCCTTCTGTTGAAACAAACATAATAATAGTTTAAGCTATTTTGAAGAAAAATGACGGGTAATATTTTATTTTAAGTTCACGCTTTTGTTTTCCATCTTACTGCAGAAAACTCTCTCCTTTTTGCCTGACGCGAGTTCCGCGAATCGAGTGACGGAATTCAATAAACCCCTGCGCTACACATGGCCTCTATATTTCTTATTTCTTTATTTATTAATGTCTCTAACTTCTAAAAAAAACAATACTAACATGTGTTTCTTCAGTTTTAATTTTTCCCATAATAAAATTCCTCTCCTCTTTAGATATAAACTTGTTTTCCATAGGCGTTGTCGTTCCAAACACTGTGAATAGAATAAAGACGACGAAACAAGCAACTCCAATAACCCAAAATGATGACGGCCATCCATACTGGCTAAAGCCCAGGATTCCTGCTAATTGGAAGGCTAATACCGTGCCGAATCCAGAACCTGGCGGAATATGAAAAATAGGTAATCCATCATCTTTAATATTTCTGTATAACATATGTTCTATGCCAATAAATAAATAAGGACATAGCAGCAATAATGAAGCATAGCATCTGACTATAAAGTCGACGATTGTGTATTCAATCCTTATTCGGGTAAATCATTTTGAATATATTTTTTTTCGATTTGTTAAGAAATTTCAGTGCGGCATTATAATTATATAATTTTTATAATTCATTGGGCATATTTATAATTTTAAATAAATTTGATTTAAATAATTACTTCCACATAATACGAAAAATATTGTAAAATATATTTTGTTAGCATATAATTTGTAACATATAAGCCACTCTCACGACCAAAATCGAGATCTTGAGAGGTCCTTCAAATTTATAAATTATGCATCTATGAAAATGGCATCACTAGATCTCTCTCAGACTTGAGAGTATACAAGCGTTAAAAGTCTCACCAACATTGGTCAACTACACATCCATGAAGCGAATATACTTACCCGTAAATATATAACTCGAGAGACTCGCTCTTTCACCAACAGGGACCCAATTTCCAACAAACCTCATAATCCCAGGGTAAAGGCCAGCTTGAGAAAATCCTTGTAACACTTGAATAGAGCATAGTGCCTTCCAATCACCCTTAAAATTCAGTAGACTCTTTTAGAAATAATAATTTAATTGATGTACTAATATATTTTTGACGTAAAATTTTTTGACGGGTATTTACGACTGCATACGCGAATAAAAATAATGCACTTACATAAGTAAATGCATGCATAATGTGAGTTCAACGCAAACTCTAAGCAATCATCCAAACAGTCAAGCCAACTAAGCCAAATGTTCTTTAAAGAGTTTAATTGGTTGGAACACATAGGCTTTCTAGATACCAGAGTTCAAATCCCGTTTTACTTTTTGTATATTTCTTTTTTTTTATATAGTTTTGTTGAGAATGCGACAATTAGATTAGATTAGATTTAGGTTACGTAATACCAGAAAAATGTTGAAGGCTAAATGTTGAATGATTTATGGAGCAGCGCATATTTATATGAACTCATTCTACAGGAAATCCCAACATTAAAATCTGGATGAAGCCGGACGTTAACTAATAATCATTATAGTAGCTTCACGCTGTATCCTACATATAGCAGGGTAGGCAGAGGGAACGTAGTATTAAGACACTCCTTTCTCCACAATCAGCCGAATTTCCAGGCTTTTGCCGTGGTGCCACAGCGAAGAAATGAAAATATTAATAAATAATAATTCATTCCCCCAAGTGGGAATTAAACCCAACCGTTGCGCTTACCTTCAAACGCCGTGCTGCTGCTCCACATAATTTCTAATTTCTTAATATATTTTTTTTTTTCAATTAAGAGACTGGGTTATACATTCGTCCATTATAAATAAAATGCAAAGGCAACAATTACATACAATCTCAAGAACTAACTTCATAATAATTACTAACCCACGCAATAAGCCACGGTGAAGAGAAACTTAACACAGCATTTAATGCCATAGCAATTTGAAGGGGTATCTTTCCACCCCATCGCTGGCTTACGATACCCATAGGGAACATCATAGTGCTATAACCGAGGAAAAACGCTCCAAGAATCAT
>DWGR01003056.1:0-12699 GCA_018247715.1 Heliconius burneyi | reverse complement strand
AGATAATGTAAGAAAATATTTAAATTTTAAACTGTAAAACAATGTAAGGAAACTCTATGAGACCGGGTGACGCAGGGGCACAAGGGTTGTGCCCCGCGACACGCGACAGGTTGTGGATTCGATTTCCTCCCGAGGAAAGGAAATAAAGAAGAGGAAAGGAAATAAGGAATTATTATTCAATAATTACCACGGTAAAGAGAAGTCATATAACTTTAATTATATTTAAGTTATTATAAAACATATGAATAATAGCATAATCTTTATTATTGTATAATTTATTAATGAATATTTGAAATGATGAGAAATTTTATCAAGACCCAATTTTCATACATATATTTACATTGGAGCTGTAGATTAAAAGCAATGATCGTGAAAGCTCTCCAATAATTGCATTGCATCAGCCGTGATATACTTTGAGATATTACCAACGTAAAATAAATCTTACTATTATTTTGTGTATTATAAATAATAAATTTAATTGTATATTCGTCTAAAAAAGAGTCGTTTTTACTACTCATTTTAATACTGTTGTGTAGCTTTACAAATCTCCCACATTTAGCCAGTTAGGCTTTATTCCATATTTTATTTCATATATCGCGTGTTAATATATTTCATAAGCGAAAATTCAAAAAAAAATATATAAATATAAATATTTCCCCGCGTGGGGATCGAACTCACAAGCACAGATATTGCCGTCAGATACTTTTTAGCTGAGCCACCATGGGGTTGGGTAAGAAAAAGGTAAACCTTTTCAAAATTAAAAAAAATATATAATTTGCTCTGGCCTTACCCATAGTTTATAAATAATTCATAAAATTAGCAGCAAAGTCCATTCTATATTTTCATTTCAATGATAAATTCAATTAGTGCCACTAAGTTATTGATCTCATTACTTTACGCAAGCACTTTACAGGCGAGATTCTATAATTTTATTTGAATTCAACCTTTACATCAAAGCTTTATTAAAAAATATATATTTTTAAAATCCTATTGATTAGCGTTTTGAGAGAAATATTCAAAAAGAGTTTAATTAAATTCTGTATGAGCTTTTGTTGTCTCCCTTTGTTACCAATTAGATAGAAATATGAAAAAATCTCTTTTCCATTTGTTAATCAACTTCAAAATACACACACACACATTGTTTTATCAGAAGGTGGAGATTAGATATAATTTAAATATAAAAATTACTCTGAGTGGACATTGTTTTTCAAGCAATGGTTAGTCACCGCAGTGGGATGGTTGCCTGGGTTTTGATTAAGTACACCGTGTTAGGGACATTAATGGCGATAGCGCTCGACTATTATTGTAAGGATATTTTTTACAGACTTAAGTACTAACTCTCATTATAGTTGAAAAGGTTTCATCCTTGCGATCAAAAGCTTCCGACACATAACTTCGATAAACATTGACAGCATATTGGTAACTAATTTCTAAGGCCGACGTGGCGCAGCGGCACAAGTGTGTTACTGTAACGCGATGGTTGTCGCTTCGATTCGCTCTCGGGAGAATTAATTATTTTTTAATATTATTTTTAGTACCAGGACAAAAGTGCGGCGTTAAGTTCCGCCACTCATCACGCGATGGCTCGAAAATTCGGCGAAAAATGGGAAATGGGGTTTTTTAAAACTAGATTTCCCCCGCCTATCCTAGTATGAGCAGCATGTAACGTGAGGTTGAAAAAAAAAAAATAATATGAAAAGATTTAGGCTTAGCATCGTAAATGAAAGGAAACTTTCCTTGACTTTTGCGAAACCAGTCATAAATTATAAAAAGACGAGACGCTCCCTTTATTTAAACTTAAACGTTTCTGAGCTCGCTTTATTAAATCTTCATAATTTATATTAGACGTGATGCTAAAAATAATGCAGGAAATATATTTTTACTAAGAAAAATAAATAAAATTTGTGATTTTCTATGAATTTTTTAAATATTTTGATTAAAATCATAATCAAAATATAAAAAAAAAATCATATACGAGTATCTTACACAAGATTTCTTTTTATAGTGTTTCTGTTACGAAAACTATTTCGCCGACTTGATGCAAGAAGACTTGAAACAAGTTAAACATGTCAATAAATTAATTAAAGAGTATCAATATGCTTTATCTCCTGCAATTTTTTATTTGCATCTGCATGTAATATAGGAAAAAATAGTTAAATTGTTACTTAGGCGCTCTGACCACTGAGCCATACGTGCCTGGTCGGTTTCCAGGAGGCGCGGGTTCGAGTCCCGCTACGATGATTGTGGTATTGAGATGTAGAAAATTAGACACTACAGATTTTCGTAGCAGAGTCGTTTTTACGCCGTAGTACAAAATATAGTAGGTGTCGCTGCGGTGTAGATCTCATATATTTTAAATAAGATAGGAGAAAACAACTGAGTCTAACCGTACGAATAGAAACATCAGTTTGTAACATAAGAAATGGGGATATATTTATCAATAGCTTATGTTTTTAAAATATATAATAGGCATAAAAAAATTGAGGCCAGTCGTAAGTAAGGGTGCGACTGTAGAAGTGGCAGGTAGCGGGTTCGATTCTTACTCGATTTCTTACTCTCCCTTTCGTTGTTCTAGTAACGAGGCAAAACGCAACGTTGAGTTCCATCACTCAACACGCAATGTCTGCAGAATTCGGCGGCAAATGGTTTACCTTTTTAATTTTTATTTGAAACATATTAAAAACTGTGAAATTTGTTAAGTTTGGAGCTAAGTAAATCAAACTTTAGACATAAATATGATAAATAACCGTATGTTAAAAAGCGATTTGGTAATGTAAAACAGTATAAAGAAAAGAAAGCAAAGCAATTGTCAGTAACTGGGTGACAAATTGCCTTTAGTTTTCCGCGTAAATACACTTGCAGGTCATTTCTCTCGATCGCTAAACTCGTTGCTCTTTGATATTATTTTTGAATTCCTTGCCGAATTTAAGACAGTAAATTTAGTGAGACAAAGTTGAATTTTACTTCAAAGTGAATATAGACATTAATATTGGTAAAAAGTAAAGAATGAGATGTAAAGGTTTTTTGATTGTGACTGGCTCGCTGACTGTTTTTTTTTAACTTCATACTTTATCATAGAAGTAAGATAGGCAGAGAAAAACTAGTGCCAGGACATTCCGTTGAATGGCGGAACTCAACACTGATTAAACGACTGATTTATATTTATTGATATGACAACAAAGAAACACAAAATGCAATGCTACACGATATATTTGAGCCTCCCACCTCCGCAAAATTTGAGAGACTAGTGGAAATAAAAAAATTCACGCTACAATTTATTTTTTAGTAACTATTTCAATATAAACTATAAAAAAACCTGTAACTAGTATGATTAAAAGTGTTTTGCAGTTATTTTACACCTTTCATGAATATTAATGGAAGTGTGTCCAAGATTCTGCATTATCCAGGCAGAACAAAGGAAAGCTTTTAACCTGTCGTCTCTGGACGGCACTTAGGTGGAAAATTAATTTACTATCACACGTCTAGCTCTTATTTTACATACTCGTATGCTTTTGACTTTATTTTGCATATTTTATTCGAAAAATATAATACAAATAGTTTTGTATAAAGAGTTTTTTGTACGAAGTAAGATGGGCTTAATAAACTGAACGCCAATATTTAGAATGATCAGATCAAAAATATCATAACAAGAACAGAATATATAACTTTATCTATAAGAGAGCAAGAGAATGAGATGGTATACTTGGGAAGTGTGTTCAGTAGAGATGGAAGATACGAGATGGATGTGGAAAGGCGTATTGCTGCTGGTAACAGGGTTAACGGGACCTTAGCTGCATTGATGAGACAGCGAAACGTCAGCACTGCTGCGCAATCTACAGTACACATTGCAGTGTTGGTTAAGCGGCAGCGAAAGATGGGTATTACAGAAGAAGAATGAAAGAAAAATGAAGACCTTGGAGATACGATCTCTTCGTAGGATATGTGGAGTCAGCTTAGCTGATCGAATCCGCAATGAAGAGATACACAGAATGGCAGGCACTAGCGAGGATGTTACAGTGAGAATAAAGAAAAACGTGCTCAACGAAGAGAGGTACGGGGAGACCGGGAGACCGGGTTAACCTTCGAAAACACAGCATCAAAGATACTGGAGGAAGGTCACGTAAAAAGCATGAGGGCATCCCGAAGGGCATGTATGAAGAGGTTGATAACAGTGGACGAGGTGAAAGAGGTATGCAGAGATGCGTTTGGCGCTCCGTTCTTCCGTTCGACGAAAGTTTTAGTTATATATTCTAGTTTCGATTAATATAAAAGAAAAAACGGGTGGGCCTATTTAATTCTTGCAGAAAAGAATTAGTCTTTTTACCAAAAAATATTACAATATTTAAATAACAGAAAAAGAGAATATAAAGTACTTTTTAAGCATTCGGGCTCAAATTTAAAGCGCGCTCCTCATTTTTTAATTATTCACGTGTTTAGGCTCGCGTCTGCCGCGGGGCCGAGGCCTTTAATATTTGCTTTTTGAATTGTTTACTCACCTTTGTGTGCGTCTGAAAATATTGTACGATGATTGTGGGTTCAAATTACAAAATTTGTATTATGCAATGATTGACTTGGCATAACACGTTTTTTCTGGCCTTTGTCAATGTAATATGCAAATCGCTTTATAATATGCAAATTACTGTAAACCGCAAGTCGGAATTTAAAAAAAGTACCGCTTACATCGGTGGGGAGTGAATGTCTTTTGAAACTATAGAATATATATTTCAGATTTTAGCATGTAAAAATTTAATACAAGTGAGCGATGTTTGGTTATACAACACCGTTTAAATTTTACTAATGCGAGCTATCTTACTGTATCGGCAAAGCCTTATATTGTCTTAATTGAACTTATAGTAATGGAATATTATTAGAATACACAACAACATACAGTATATAAAATAATTATACTCAGAAGAATTTCAAAGTGCAGGCAGCTATTCCACAGAGAAAAATTTAAATTACGTTGCAGTTTTCTCAAGTAATTTATATGATAAGACTCTAGACTGATATAAGGTTAAAGAAGCAAAATTAAATAATATTTCCTTGGTCTAAGATAAGTGATATTTTAAAGGATATAAAATTTTTATTGGATATTTAAATGTATAGTTTAAAATAACTGAAAAATACATTTACTGTAAGTCTTTAAGATTGATAAAATTGAATGTTTGTTTTTATGAGGCCTAATCAAGGTAAGCATATGAAAATATTTCACAACCAACAACTGTCGCGTTAACAGTCACACGCATGTAAGACTGCGCTCCGACGGCCTCAAACATACCATGATAATTAATTTAGAGGCCTGTCGTGGCGCAGGGGCAGAAAGTGCGACTGTAAATCGATTGGTTGTGGGTACGATTTCCATTCGAGAAATGAAATATTTATTTAAATTTCTATTTTCATTTCTTCGCTCTGGTGTTGAGGCAAACGGCAGCGTACTCAATACGCAATGCATCTAAAATTCAGCGGAAAATGACTAGTTTCCGTATGCCTACCCTGCTGTGTGTGGGATACAGCGTTAAACTGATTTTATGATAATTTAGGTGATTCCAGCTATAAACTTACCTTATTATTGAAAACGTTACTTTGTTATGATGTAATAAAATTAGCTTCTGTCTATTAAATTTAATGAAACAACGAAACTGAATTATATAAATATTTGAAATAATTAACGAGATAGCGCAAGCTTTGATTTTATATAATGTTAATATTGCAGGAAGGTAATAATTCACAGTTCTCTTTGTTGAATTTGTTGCTTTTGTTCATTCGTTGTACATTTTCTTCATTTAAATAAACCTTACTTTTCGTAGCGGGTATAATTTACCTTACGTTCCTGTTTAAATCATGAAAATGGTGTAAAGACCGATTTTAGATTTATTTCATATCGAATTTAAACAAATTATAGAGTTAAACGAATATATACATGCACGACATGAACAATAATTAAAAGGCGTTTCTTAATAAATAAATAAATCAGTTTCACGCTGTATCCCGCACACAGCAGGGTAGAAAGAGGAAACCCAGTGTTTTTTTAAATATTTTATTAGATTTTTAATAACTAATTAAAATTTATAAAAAAAATAAATTTAAACTAGCATAACTTCCATTCTTAGCCAATAACTAAATGTATCAGAATTTAAAAGTAAATTATTTCCTGAAGTGAATCAAACGTAAATAACGAACGATCTAACCATTTATTAGTGAAAGTGGACGAATGGCAATCATTAATTCACAAAAGTGGTTCATAGCCGGCTTTTCAATTTCATTTCCTATATTAGTAGAGTTCATTGTAAATATATTTTGTTATTCTTCTTGGAATTTTAAATCTTTTAGGGATTATATTTATCTTCATTTAGTATGGTGGTTTGCTTATAATATCCTCACTTAAGTACGTGTACTATCAGGATTTGAGTTAAGGATGTAAAAGAGACTTCCGTTTTTTCCACTTCCCGCAAAAGTTTTGAAGTTTTTCTCTTAGTGCTCACTATATTCTCTACATTATAAATTTCACATTTCTTTTTTTTTGAGTTACGAACAAAAGTAAAATAACCGAGTATCTCAAGCATTAGGCTCCCAGGCTCCCTTGCCTATGTGCTATATTGCTGTATATGTGTACATATATTGCTGTGCGTGAAGCTTTAACTTTGTAAGTCTACAAATTTTTTCTGTACGTTCTCTATGAGTAACTGAAGTATTTAATGGAAATAGATAATGGAAAATGCGTTTTGTATTTTAAATTATTTTATGTAAATTGAATTTACTTTATATTCTATACAAAACACTTTTGTATAGAGATATAAATATAAATGAAATTTTGTCAGCTTCATGCTTTTTACGCATAAAAAGGTCTTACCACTTGGTCTACCTCGTTATTCGTGTTCCGTTTGTATTGGAGACATTGAAATTTGCGTGGAAGAACTTGAAGATTAACCTGCCAGCTTGTATCTATAATCATCCCATTTACAATCTAACGGTGCACCACTGCACCATAATGGCCTTATACTACGCCACATCCTGTGCACGGCGGGTGGGGCTAAGCGGAACTATGCTTGCGAAAGTTTTTGTTTTGTCCGCACGCGCTGCGATAGGTTAGTCGAAGTTCAATCTGTGCGCGTGAATCGTCCTACAGCTTAACTGTATAGGACACAATTTGACCATATACTCAAAAACTACGATTAGAATTATCACCAAACTACGCTGTTATCACCGTATGGCCCACAACGTTCCTGCAAAATTTTAAAAGCATGTAGATTTAACGATCTAGGAGGAGTATAACATTACAACGAAACACTTTTGACCAGTATGAGACCACACTTTAAACCAATAAATATACCGGAGGACGCAGTAACTATAACTCGGCGCTTGTGGGTTCGATCCCGACTTGAGGAAAAGAAATATTTATTTAAATTTGAATTTCCATTTCTTCGCTCTGGTGTCGAGGCAAAGCGCGGCGTTGAGTTCCACCACTCAACACCAGAATTCCCTGGAAATTAGGGAATGGAGTGTCTTAAACTAGGTTCCCTTTGCCCTGCTGTGTGTGGGATACAACGTGAAGCTGATAAATGTGCATATTTGAAAAATTCTTCTACCGAAAATAAATTAATTGAAAAGAGAAAATATGTACAATAAGGCGGAAGTAAATCACTTAGCAATTTATGTTGTCAGTGTCAGTGATTTCCTATATTAAAAATATAATGGTCTGGTTTGTCACGTCGTGATTTATGATCGTTGCTATCATGAAATATTGCTTTATGTTTCTAAAAAATGTTGATAGCTTATATTACGTTTTCAGCCGAAAATTAATTATACGATTTTTAAATAAATAACACAACTTTTTTGTGATATTTTCATCGCATTAATAACAAAAAAGATAACAGCTCTATTGTGTACTTATTAAAAAAAGCGTACTGTTTGTTCTTTTGTTTTTTTAACAAAGTGGGGAACTGCTGTGCGCGAGAAACAGCGTGAAGCTGATTTAATATAATTATAATTTTTAAGAATAAACGAGATTGTCAATTTGACTTTGAATGTGTGATTTTGTTGGAATTGAATAATGAAATTAATAATAAATCTTCAACTACTCCAGTAGGTGATGATTTATTTTAGGCTCCCAAGCACTTGTTCTAAGTTTTGTAAATTATGTATTATGTATTAAATAATTAGGATATTAAAAGTCATATTACGGTAAATGTTCTTGATTTAAATCAGATATATTCGAACTTTGGGAACAGTCTAAGTTTCATCAGAATCAGCTCAGTAATTTTCAAATATCCACGTTTGTTAAGTTAGAAGATTTGAATTAATAAACTATCAAGCGAAGTCAGATAAAACTGAGCTACAACTGATTTATATAAACAAGTAAATGCTTAAACTCTCATAAAAGATTAATCTTACAACAAATGTGTAATCTGTAAATAAAATATGGTACACTACAAAAGTAAGTCTTCCAGAGTTGCTAAGTAATCTTGTCCGGAGATCTTGAGATTTATAAGGTGTTCGTACAATAACAGCGCCACTAACAAAAGGAGTGGAACATAATATGTCTTTATTTTGTGAAAAATCGCGGATTTCCGTTGCTTTTCCGCATCTGCGCGTACACAGTCCTGTTCTTGATTGCATCTGATTTTTCAACTTCCCACAGTTTATTGACTTCGAATAGGATATTGTTTATGTTACTAAGTTTCAAAATTACTAGTTTCCTACAAAAACCCTTACTACGAAGTCAAAGATCACGAATTTGATTTATCATATTTTTTTTATGGAAAAAGCATGGCAAACGAGCGTACGGGTCACCTGATAGTAAGTGATCACCGCCGCCCACGACACCGCGTAACACCAGAGGAGCTGCTGGTGCGTTGCCAGCTTTTGAGGTGGTTGGGCGCCGGAGCCCGGCATTACCTAATGCGAAACGCAGTGACATAAAGCCACTACTTCACGCCGGTTTTAAATGCCGGGGGCGGTAATGATCCGGTCGAGTCTGCCCGTGCGTGTCGCCGTTGCTGGCAACGTGATTCTCTCACTCGTACAGAAACTCGTACCGTAGATACAGTTTTCTGTGACTTGATATAAATGTATATTAAATGAAATGCAATGCAAAAAAAATAATATTTAGAAACTGTAAATATTTTTTTTTAACTGTAATGTAACAGTTTAAAACAAATTAATTATTATTATTATAATGAACTCTTAATTGTACACCCAAAAAAAGAAGTAAGAAAATACAATTAACAGAACATGTGCAATAGGCGACCTTATCGCCGTAATAGCGATTTCTTCCAGGCAACCTTAAGACGTTGCGAATCGTAAAATAAATAAATGTGAGTAGGGTGTGAACAACACTAAATATATAATCAATAATGTCCTCTCAGTAATATCTATTTGTGGTCTCTTTATTATAGCATAGCTAATATAGAAATAATAATATTTTACTTATTGAAATATACGATTCTTATACTTTTCGTTACAATTACGTGATCAATATAATAATTGTACCCCAACCACCTTAAATAGCTGGCAACGCTCCAGTAGCTCCTCTGGTGTTACGCGGGGTCGTGGGCGGCGGTAATCACTTACCATCTGGTGACTCGCTCGTTACGTACGCTCGCTTGCCATATCTTTTTTCCATAAAAAAAACAATATAATAAATAATAATAACCTGCGTCCTGTAGATTTTTTTAAATATTTTTAATGTATTTTTTTAAATATAAAACCTTATATTTAAAAATGTAAAATCTATTCACATATATACTAAAAGAATATACCTAGTACCTGTATTCCTCATATATAATAAGTTCTTACAATATCATCCTCCAAGTTAATGAACATCAAAAGACATTTAATACTAACTAAATGTATAATATTTCAAAGAAGCGCTAAATAGGGTGTTTTAATAATGGACGTAGCGGAGCGTCCGAGACGCGTTATTAGTGGCGGTGTACAGAGGAAAGCTTTTAGCATAGCTATTAAGTTCTCAGGTGGACTTTTCTAATTGCTCCTATTAAGCGAAAAATCTTAATTTCAATTACAAAATAACTTCGAATTAAAGGTAATTATGATTTATTTTTTAACAGTCCTTCAATTAACGTCGTTTTACCATTTTTTCGTCTTTGTAACGCTTTATATCATATAACTCGATAGGCGGAGAGATTATAATGCAAAAATACGTCATTTTCCAATTTTCAATTAGTGTTAGATGAACTTATTAAGTTTATAGTAGTTAATTAGTGTTTACTCCGGCTGCGCAAACCTTTCTCGGGAAAACGCTTCACAGTGCCAAAATAAACTTGTGTCTTCAGATGAGGCATCCCTCGAGTATATCTATCTCCTCATGGGGCGAAAGGAACTTGGTTCAATTTAACCTGAAGATACAAATTTGCGCGTTAACCACAAGAATAATCCCATTTTTCGTATCGCCAGTCTTTCATAAAACTCCCCTTACAGCCTGAACTGAATCTTAATAATAAATAATAAAATAGTCAAATGCTGCAATACTTCGCCCCCCACAATTTTCCTCTTGATAGTAAAATGTTTTGATACAGACAAACAAGTAAATTAAAAAAACGATAAAAGAGCCGGACACTTAGCTATGACTGATCCCGAATTCTGCTACAATTTTTATATAAGTATACCTTTTTTTCATTATTTCCAGTTTTAATAATGAATCATGGAGTCTACTTTTAATAATAAAACAGGGAGCGAAGCAATTATTGCTTGTTCTTTCCGCCGCGCCGTACAATTAATTAAGTTCGTTAATATAATAATTACCTTTATGAATAGGGAATAATAATATTATATGGAAAATCGTTTATGTTCATTTTCATTTTGATCAAACAACGAAACAAGTTTTAGACCAGCTGTTCAATTTAGACAATTAAAAAATGCATTTTTAGGTGTTTCGGTTAGTTTAAGGTTCGGCCAGTCATCAAATAACCAATACCTACTTGATCCTATAGTTATACAAATATAAGAAACCGAAATGCTGTTAAAAAAATTATAATCAACAATATCGTTTTATACGAAACAGATCTCTCTCTCTCTCTCTCTCTGTCTATATAAACATATCAACAGTAGGTCTCTCAGTCTTTGTGCTTGGCTCAGTAAAAAGAAATCATGGCATGGAAAGTAGGACGGGAGCGCACCCTCATTAACCTGCGCCTTCGAGGGAAATCAGATGCGAACAGCGACACTTCATTATATATAACGACTACCGTACCTACCACGTATTATGGGGTGTGGGTGATAATACCTGGAGTATTATATTTTTATATGGCTTTTAGGTAATATATGTATATACGTAATAATATATTTTTATTAAAACATATTAAAGCTGAGGCTGTCGTTCGATTTGCACACTGGGGAATGATGTTTTTAATATTTTCATCTCCTCGTTCTGGTGCAGCAAAGCGCGGTGTTGAGTTCCGCGACTCAATACGCAATGCCTCAATAATTTGGTAGAAATTGGGGAACGGAAGTTGTCCTAATGAGGAATGGATAGACCTAAAAATAAGTGCTCATGTTTCCTCTACCTACTGGTCTATGTGCAGGATACAGCGTGAAAAAAACGAAAGCAGTTGCGCGCAGCATCTCACTTAGAAGGTTAAGGATAGTTCAATTGTCCATTGGATAAATAATTGAATCAGGCGAAAAATATTTGAAGCAATGTTTGCCACAGTGTATAGAAAAAGAGCATGACGCTGAGAAATAGAGTTAAAATTTTAAATTAAATCCTATCTTAACCTTACCCTACACGTATAAGAATTACACTATGACAACAAGGTAAAAATTTACCTTTTCAAAAAAATAAACTTTATATATTAACTTTACATAATTTTCTATAATTTTATAATATTCGCATATTCGTGTCTACTAGCGTCGATTATCGGTTCAATGAATGAGTTAATGGTTTAAAGGAAATTGTCATGTGAAGCTTAAAAGGCTCGCAAAAATTGACGAATAAAACCCAGTCGTCCAAATTTGCATGTCTTGTTAATTTTTTACCTCACAGCTCTATTGGTAGAAGAATTTTAAAAATAATACAATAATGTAGTAGAATGTAGATTTGTACAGTTGTGTTATTTTAATATCAAATCATAAGGAAATTAAGAGACTTCATTCTCTGTCCATTTTTTGGCTTCCGTATCTCTAAAGGAACCTTTAGAGGATAAGTTTATTGTCCGCCTGTCAAGACCAGTTATCTCGAGATTTCTCGGAGGTAGCAATCTAAAATTATATAATATATGTAAAATATTCAGAAATACGGTTATCCTCAGAGTGCAAAAAAAATTAACCTTCTAAGTCAACGCAATCAAAAGATAAGAACGTTTTGTATGAAATTCGCCGTGTAATCAAAATCTATTGTAAGTACTTCCCGTGGATTTACAGTTGTGAAATTTGACACAAAGTAATAACTTACAATACAAACAAAAGATAAGACTGAAAAAGAAGAATTATATAGGTATTACATGGAAAAAAAAATACAAACTTACACCATCACAGAGTCACTTTTACACCATTAAAGTCAATTTCCTTTATTTTTACATGAATTATACAATTTCCGCTCTCAAGCAAAGATAGATAATTCTTAGAGCGGATGCTTAACGTACTCTATATCCGATATCTATAGGTAGTTAGTATCTATTTCCTCCGGCCTTAATCGTTTTATACTTGGTCAATACAAAAGAATCCTATTACCAAGCGAGGCGG
>DWGR01003055.1:0-12700 GCA_018247715.1 Heliconius burneyi | reverse complement strand
CCGTCATGTGCAGCGAATACTTACTAATTTATTTACATTTTCTCCCTCTGGACTACAGCGTGGTGTTGAGCAATACCAGTTGGGATGCAAAGGGTTTTAACACAAGATTCCCTCTGCCTACCCTGCTGCGTGCGGGATACAGCGTGAAAGTGAACAAACAGCTATTAATAATATTCTATCAGTAGTTGTATTCTATAGGCATATAGAATATTTTGTAAGCCTATTACCTGCATTAGCGTTTAGAGATTAGATTCGCCATGTACACTGTACGTACCATACATATGTACATACATGTTGTACGTAGAAACTGCTCGTGACAGGTAATAATGCTTAACATAATCCTATTTACTATAGTAAGACTTGGTGGTATATGCGTTTCCACATTTAATATTTGTCTTAGAAAATTTGATCTCTATAATAAAATAAAAGGTCAAGTCCAAAAATAACAGCCAAGTGCGAGCTGTAAATACATACGGAGCGCTGAGTACAATTATTTAAAAAACAAAAATCACATTTTTTTGTATGGGAGACCTATTAAATATATATTTTATTATTTTTTGTAGTATTTGTTTTTATAGCGGCAAAAGGACTATCTAACTATTCTATCTAACACATTTCATGAGTACAGCCTGGATAGACATACAGACGGACTAACTGACACCTGAGCCTAAGTAAGAGGGTAGCGTTTTACCATTTGGCTATGGAACCCTAAAAATGGACAGATAAGAAAACATCATACAAACATTTGATGTGAAAATCTATAAATACACATATTAGTGAAAGTTAAGCTATATTCTCGTATATATATTTTTTTTATGGAAAAAGCATGGCAAACGAGCGTACGGGTCACCTGATAGTAAGTGATCACCGCCGCCCACGACACCGCGTAACACCAGAGGAGCTACTGGTGCGTTGCCAGCTTTTGGGTTGGTTGGACGCCGGAGCCCGGCATTACCTAATGCGAAACGCAGTGGCATAAAGCCACTACTTCACGCCGGTCTTAAATGCCGGGGGTGATAATGATCCGGTCGAGTCTGCCCATGCGTGTCGCCATTGCTGGCAACGTGACTCTCCCACTCGTACTTTAGTCGCCTCTTACGACACCACCAGTACCAGGGTGATCCTATTCTCATCAGACATTTGCTGCACAAAGTCTTATTTTAATCTCGAGATAATCAAATAAAGTATACTTAAACAAAGCAATTAACCAATTCTCTCAAATTTTAAAGTATTTAAACATAATTACAAACCCATCAATGGAAACAAATTTCCGATTAGTCACATTTAAGACGTTCATTTGCGCAAAAATTATTATACAGATGTTCGGCACGACGCGATTACCATACGGGACCGGCGTCATTGGACATGATATCACGAAAAATGAGTAATACCGGTAATTATTACAGCCGATTACCGGTAATAAGTACATCATCGCGTGAGAATTGAGATCGCAGCATCAGAAGCCTCACGATTATCATTATTCAAAGAGATTTTAAGATTACGCGGAGTACCCTTGGTTCCGATATCTGACTGGATGTGAATGGATCTGATGGTATCTAGAAACCTGTTTATTTACATTATTACGTAGTTTTTCTTAGATGTATAACGTCATTTTATGGTAGAAATGTTGTTTTTTTTGCTATTATTTGTTGGGAGTGATGGATAATAGATTGAATTTTAGATTATTGAATGGCGGAACTCAACGCTGTCCGTGCAATATCTTTCCAAGCCGAGGAAAATAAATAATAAATTAAGTCATTTCATTGCCCTGAGTGGTAATGGAATCCACAACCATCACTCGCCCATAATCCTCCACGATGATCTTAGTAAGCCGTTATAACTTTACTATAATTATACTTGAGGCCATCGTGGCGAAACGGCATAAGGTTAAGGCATTGTGTGTGACTGTAACGCGACGGTTGTGGGTTCGCTCCTCACTTGAGGAAGTGAAATATTTATTTATATTTATATAATACTAAGTAAAATTATATATATATATATATAATTTTACTTAGTATTTGATCTAAACCCGCGATTAGCGTATTCAATAAAACACGCAAAAATCTCGTCTATTTCATTATAATGTACTTTCCAGATGTACATAGAACGTCATATAAAAATGTTTTTTTTTCTTCGACGGGAAACAATTACAGCAATACCATATGGTATCTACGTATCAATTAACATAATTAATATATTATTCCTATAAATAGTATGAGTTTATCTTAAAGGTAGAAAAAAAATCCCTTTTACACTGACATTTTCCTTACATACATATGTACGGTTCTTTAGTTAGTGTAAAATAAAAAAAAAATTAAATCAGCTTCACGCTGTATCCCGCACACAGCAGGGTAGGCAGAGGGAACCTGGTGTAGAGACAATCCGTTCTCCACTTTTTGTCGGATTCTGGTGGTATTGCGTGTTGAGTGGCAGAACTCAACGCCGCACTTTGCCTAGATGCCAGAGCGAAGAAATTAAAATATAAATTTAAGTAAATATTTCATCTCCTCGAGTGGGGATCGAACCCACAACCAGTCGGTTTTACAATCACGCCTTGTGCCCCTGCGCCACGACTGGCATGTTAGAGTGTAAAATTAATGTTAAGATTTCTAATTCTAAAATATAGAACTGTGAGTTAACGTTTATTTAGTGTTTCACGTAGAAAATAATAAAAAATATATATTGACAATTATGCCAATATTCAAATTCAATTTTTTTTTTCAAAATTACAAGTTACATGCTTCATTTTTAAACGTCAAATAATCTACCACCAGTTCACTAAAGTTAAATGCCTCAAACCTTTGAAACTGACTGGAGCGATATATAAAACATTCGTGGACGCTATAGTATTCCATTCAAAAATCACTTGGGTACGTCTTTTTAGCATATTTCGCAAAGCGCAGAGTACGTAGAGCCACGGCACTACGTCCATCGCTTTCTAACCTTCTTCGAATGCGTATTGAGTGGCAGAACTCAACGCGACGCTTTGTATTACCAGACGGGGCATAGAAAACAACTAATTCTCATTATCTTAGTTTTGTATTTTTCACCGTCACTTATAAGCTTAGTATTAAAACTCTTCGTTCTCCACTTACCGCAAAATTTTGACATTAGGCATTGCGTGTTGAGTGGTGATACCAGAGCGAAGAAAAGAAAATATTCATAAATAATAATTGTGTAAATGCGAGTCGAACTAACAACCGACACGCTACAGTCACACTCTTGTCTCCAGCGCCACGACGGCTCTAGCCCCTTACTTTTCTCTTGACACTAGATTCCCTCTCCCTACCCTTCTACTTCCTGGATACAGCATGAGGATATACAAGTCTTTACTACTACAACGATTTCTCAGCTTCTCATCATACAAAACTAGGTATTTAAAATAAGCAAATGCATACGATGTCGGACAGGTGTTTAATTGCTTCATGACTTCGCTATAACAATGTCACGTTTATGCCTCGTTTTAGAGTATTTAATGCTTTATTGCCAGTTATATTGTAAAATAGCTTCCTACCAATTAGGCATTTACAACTTAAAATTCGTGTTTACCGATTTCGTAATAATTAAAATGTATGTACATTTAAATCGTATTCGATAATGTTTTATTTCCGTATTGTTATAGGTTTCATTTAAAGAGTTGTTAAGAGTTAATGGATTTAGAAAGAAATGAGTAGATTAGATGGAGATGTCTTTTCGATTTGACTTCTGTACACGAATGAGCTTATCGATTCGAGTTTTTTTAATGTTTTTTTTTTTGGGTTAACCGATGTTGATGATTCTCTTTTTATTTGAAAGCTGATGGTTTTTATGTAGTCTTTCATTCGTTTCAATCCATGACAAACTTACATAAGTCTTAAATTTGCATTAAGCAAGTGCGCGACAAATAGACGAATGATTCAACATCTTGTCAACCGATTTTGATTATACATTTCAAGAGTAGTTTGATGACAGTTCTGTTCGATTAGGTTCTGTTGATGGGATCCGTTGAAGTCAGTTTTTAATATGAAAAATAATAATTAATATATACCTTAACATTAAGCGCGGATGCGAAAGTTTCGAAAAAATTGTATTAATAGCTAAAAAAAAGCAGCTTCACGCTGTATCCCGCACACAGCACGATAGACAGAGGGAACCTAGTGTTAAGACACGCCGTTCCCTAATTTCTGCCGTCTGGAGGCACTGTGTGTTGAGTAGCAGAAATCAACGCCGCGCTTTGCCTCGATACCAGAGCGAAGAAATGGAAATATAAATTGAGATTAAACCCAAAATCATTCGGTTTTGGCACACCTTGTGCACCTGCGCCACGACTGGACTCTGTATTAATAGCTAATTATTATTAATATTCTTACAATCACATTTATAATAGGATTATGAAGTCTACTCTGTCGTTTTCGAACTATGCAAGTATACAAGAATGCCTGTTTCGATCAACGTCAGATGAAAAAATGGCGCCTTAGATTTTTTGTTACGTTTTTAAAAATGTAATATCAATTAACTTTGGTATTTCAATTCTAAATATAATTGGGAGATATATTGTTGTATTAAATACATATCACTCCTTTAAGAGCTTATAAATTTAAAGTTGATAATTTTAGTTCGTTAATATAACTTTGAGATTATAATAGTATTTTTAGCATAGTAGCCCGCATGTAGGACAGGCACGTGGAACCTAGTGTTAAAATTCTCCGACCCATTTTAATCACTTTGCCCATTTTCAAATTTCATATCTTATCTCCATCTTTAGTATTTCAACCACATTTCTCTTCTATTCTATACATGGTTTCCGTTGGCAGCTTTGTTCGCAACAGTTTTGTTAAATAATCAGTTTGGTATATGCGTTGATCTCTGAGTAGTATATATCAGTCATCTTACATATTTTGTTTTGAGAAAGAAATTTTAGTAAATCTATTATAAATTTCATAATCTTATGAAAACAAAGCAAGGAAAAAATGGTTTAAGCATCAACATGTCTCTAACTGAGTTTCCTAACCACAAGTACCGTGTGAACTCAGCCATGTCCTCACCGACACTTCACGATGGTGTCACCTTACAACCTTTTTCCTCCAAATAGTGCAAATGTCACTGAGATAGGTGCTGTGTGTCATCGCTAGTCACGCAGTCTATTTATTTCCCTATTTCTAATACGATTTTCCAAATACGTAGTTTTCCTCAGTGCGAAATATTAATTTAGTTTCACGCTCTATCTCGCATATACCTACCTAGCGGGATAGATTATGGAAACCTAGTGTTAAGACTCTCCGCTGACTTCCGGAGACACTGCGTATTGAGTGGCGGTTGACAACAGCGCATTGGTTGCAACGCTACTAGAGTGAGTAAAAGAAAACATTTTATTTCGAGTGAGGATCGAACCCACAACCAGTCGATTTTAAAGTCACACTTGGTTGGTGCTCCTGAGTCACGACTGGCCTCATTGTAATGATGATTTTATAAATGTAAATTTTATAAAGACCTCATGGCGCAGTAGAACAGTGTCTGAATTTAACCGTGGCAGCTGTGTCAAAACGCATAACAGTCAAAATTAAAAAAAAACCAATGGCTTCTCAGACAGCGCGACGTTGAGTTCCTCTATTCATATTTTGATGAATTAAATTAATTGATTAATTATTCATTGAATTGTTAATAAATAAGGAAGTAGTGTCTGAGCACTAGGTTGGAAAGTAAGCAAATAAGGAAGGAGTGGCTGAGCACTAGATTACTGGTACTACCTATTACCGGTATGCAGAAAAAATCGTGTAGCTTAATAAGAAAAACATATTTGCGCTACAAATCTTTAATTTGTACTATTATAAATTCATATCTGATCTCGTTATTAACTCTTAAATGAAGTTTAATCTCCAATACGGCCTCCAAGAGATGATTTCCACTTAAAATCCCATCAAAAAAGTTGACCGAAAACAGCTCTCGTATCATCTATCAATCTAACATGGCACGGCCAGCGGGTGTCCCCTATTATATTTAATACTCAATTCAAGAGTCTGTGTCAAAAATAACGACTTCTTTATATAACATTTTATAATAATATGCTGTGGAACGGTATTGGAAAAAAAAAGATTGATTTTTTTTATGGTGACGACGGAGGATTTATCTAGAGATAAGTCGCGTTATATACTCGTATAATCTATATTTTATATAAAGCACTTCCGTTATCTATTGATAGATAGATAACACACAAACGAAATTGTTTATCTTAGAAAGTTTATATTTCTTAAGTTAAGGGGACACTGGAAGAAGGTTTTTTGGGAAACAGGAAAAACGAGATTTTCCATTTTATCTGTTATTTATTGTACTAACAATTTATTATACAGTTATGGTGGGACAGTGTCTAAATTTAAACGTGGTGTTCACTCGAGCCTTAATCAGGAATTTATTATTTTGACTGGCTATATAATACGTAATGACTCCAATTTAAACGGAGAACGAAGTGTCTTGACATTAAGTTCTCTTTAGCTATAAAAATATTTTAAAAAAGCTTTATTCGTAACTAGTGCCTGCCAGCGGTTCGCCCGCTTGAACTCCTCTGGTGTTGCACGGGGTTGTGGGCGGCGGTGATCACTTACCTTCAGGTGACCCGAACGCTCGTTTGCCTTGTCCTTTTACCAAAAAAAAAAAAACTACATGATCAGACATTATTTAGTGAAAGTTTTAAGTAAATCAGTTCAGTACTTTCGAAGATAAGCGTGATCATACATACATACAGACAGACAAATCATTCAAAAAACATGTTTTTGCTTTCTATCATTCTTTTAAGTGTCCCTCTATCCATTTCAGTCAAAAATATTAAATGTACAGACAAAACATTTTTACTGTTTAATTATATATATATATATATATATATATATATATATATATATATATATATATATATATATATATATAGTATGTGTTCCATATAGGTAACTAAAGTACGAGTATGTACACAATGCTTTGACATATTTTATACCACATATTTGGATATATGCAAATCTCTATTACCATAGGAATTCCATAAACTGGAATTAAAAACGACAATATCCATATTATTCATGACTTAGGTATTTCGAAGCACAAAAAAGAAACAATTATGTCCACGAGACATCTTGTGGCGAATCAACGTTAAATGACAACGGTGTTTATCTGTGACTAATACTAAAATGGCTGTGATTATTTATTCGATTTACGAAAACATTGTGGCGCAGCGGCACAGTGGTGTGACTGTCGCGACGTTTGTGGATTCGATCCCCACTCGAGGAAGTGAAATATTTATTTACGTTTATATTTCCATTTCTTCGTTCTGGTGTTGAGGCAAGGCAAAGCGCTGAGTTCTGCCACTCAACTGGCAATGCCTTCAGAATTCGACAGAAAGTAGAGAACGGAGTGTCTTAACACTGGGTTCCCTCTGCCTACCCTGCTGTGTGCTGGATACACCGTGAAGCAAATTTATTTTTTAATAATACATATATCTTAGTCTAGCATTGTAGGTCGCGGGTTCATTTCCGAGGTGTTTTTTTTTGTTTTGTACATAATTCTAATTAAGTAAGGATAAGGATCGTAATTAAAACGTTTTAAATAATTTTAATTTTATTTATCTATATTCTTGTCGTAAAATTTAGGATGTAGTTTTTTCGATAAATTTTTAGGATATTGAGTGCTAGGTAAGAACCAAGAAGAATTACTAAATATTTGTATTTAATTGACAATATTTTATTTTATAATTTATATTTCTCAATTTTTCGCTCTGGTAGCAAGGCAAAGCGCAGCGTTAACCTCCGTTGCTCAACACGAATTGTCTCGAAAAATTCAATGAAAAAAGAATATGGCGATATTGTTCGGGATATGGCGTGAAGTTTAAAAAAAATGCTTATCTAACGTCACTAAATAAATAAATCTATTTGATAAAAGATATTCTTTAATATATAATTTGTAAAAGATAGATTAAGATATTCTTAGAACACAGTTTGAAAATATCGATTTCCTTAATTTTTTTTCCATTATTCGAGATCCGTGCGTGATCTTCTGGTCACAAATGACACGGTGCGGCGTCGTGTACTGATTGCTATCTAGATGACAATGATGCTTATTAAAATAGTCATTATATGGATGTTATTGCTATAAATTTTGTTCTGTCAGGGAATTATGTTTTTTTTTAATATAGACCAGATGTAAAGGGCCTAGGCATTGTTTTTTTAAATATTTTCTATCCAGATTAAACTTATTTGGGAAGAATTCCCATCAAATTCAAAATATCCTTTGAAGATTTTTTAATTTTTTTATCTAAGTATATGAGAATGGTTGAATATATTATATTCTAAATCAAAACGTCATATACTCGTATATTTATCTTATAAAAGTTATTAGTAACTTCTTTTCGTAGCTCAATTCCGCGCTTTGTCATCGTGCCAAAGCAGCAAGGAATTGAATATAATTGATTTCCCCAATTGGAAAACGAACCCACAACCACCACTGTGCCACTGCACCACAACAAATTACCTCCAAATATAATTCAATAAAACAGCCATGCATTTACACAAAATAAAGAATAAACAAAAACTCTATCAGCATAGATTTAATTAGAGAACCCACCAAAAGTTCTTCGACCTTGTCCACTTAATAGCATGGTATGACGATCTCTTTGTAGACCTTAATCAGGAATCGATCTAATATCGATTGTCTCCCAGAACAGATCAAACCAGACCAGTATATTAGACGAGTCATTAAGTTAAAATTGAATCACGTATTATGTCCGGATGGGGTCTTCTTTCTAATTACAGGAGATATGTCATGTTGTCCCTTAGTTATAGGATGTAGCGTTAGTGATGTATAATTTTTAATCTATGCGGCGTTGAGTTACGCTGCTCATGTCTAGAGCAGCGTAACTCAATGACTGCTAAATTTGAAAATATGTAATTCTGGTTTATAATTTTATTTATTGTTTTAAATAATTACAAAAGCCCAAATAAGAGCAAAGCTTCTTAAACTTTTAAAGTAAAGTAATATTATGTTATTATTAAATAAGGTTATGAGTTCGATTCTCACCCGGGGAATTGATAGTTCGCTCTTGTACGTACAGAAAAAACCGCAGCGTTGAGTCCCACCGGTATGGACCGGACGCAATATCTCGAATCCATTTCTGTTCTCCAACAGAGAGCCTGAACACTAGGTTCCCTAGGCCTAAAGCTAAAAATCTGCTATAAATTATAAATAATATTCAAATGCTAGAATGCACTTGTACCACAAATGACTATCGTTCGGCGCCACCGTGTCAAAATAAAATAAAGACCGCCCGGCCCAGTTCCCACAGTAGCCTGCGCAGTATATAGGTATATATACAATCCCACTTCTCGTACAGGTTTCTATTCTATACTGTAGTGTAAAATTATTTCCTGTAATAATTGTAATGAAGTCTATGTTTAATTTGATAGATTTTAATTAAAATTTTATTGTAATTAAGGGTTTCTACTGGATTTTTATTGTTAGTGAACGGTGCAGCGTTTGACTAAGCGCAACGGTTGTAGGTTCGATTCCAATTTGGGGAAATCGATATTATTTAATCGTTCTGCTGAAAACAAGCAGCGCGTAGAGTTTTGTCACTTAGCACGCACATTTGTAATTAATACAAGCGGAACATCGCGTGATAGCTAGATAAGAAAACAAAAAAAAAACAATAACAAAAGAAGAAAAAATTACGAACATTTTTGAGATTTTTTTTTCAAGCTATCACACTTAATTGTGTTTTTTTTATCCTTATTCTTACATCAAATGTACAAGCGGTACCTATATAGTTATCTCAGTTTTTTGACTATTTTTAGGCAGAGGGAACCCAGTGTTAAGGCACTCCATTCTTCACTGTCTGCCGAATTCCAGAGGCATTGCGTGTTAAGAGGCAGAACTTATCGCCGCGATGTACCTCGACACCAGAGCGAAGAAATGGAAATATAAACGTAAATAAATATTTCACTTCTTCGACTGGGGATTGGACCCACAACCCTCGCGTTACAGTCACACCGTTATGCCACTGCACCACGCCAATATTTTCGAGATTTAAAAGCTTTGTTGTAGTACTTTTATTTCAGCTCTATAGTTTTCCCTGCTGTGGGAGAGAGAGAGTTTGGCATAGAAAACTAAGTTATCAGACATCTTATTTTCCGTTTTCTCTCTAAAGTCGAAAAATATGATGATAAGTGGTAAAACTCTCACGATATTTCTTATCAATTTTGGAAATTTATTATATTTAAATCCTCCGACTCTACGTATTTTCTTAATCTGTAAATAAATATAGGTAATCTCGTATCAGATATCGTATAAAATTATTAATTCCGTTCGCCTATATTTAATTGTGAGTGGTCATCTAAGCTATGTACATACATATATAACTAACAAGTTTTTGATATCCTGGTTCATGCTTATGTCATGTTCGTATTGGTAATTGTTGCTTGAAAAACCACCTTTGAGGATAATATTGTTAAAAGTGATTTGAAATTAATTTTTTATTGCCTACCCTGCTTTATGAGTATTTTTTTTTAAGTACAGTATATTTTTATTATATACTTATCAAGCAAGCCATTCGTGGGGGCCACAAGCGTGTGACTATAAACGTGACAGGTAATTGATTCGAATCCCACTCGAGGAAATGCAATATTTAATATTTTCATTTTTCCGCTCTGATGTTAAGGCCAAGCGCAACGTTGAATTCCACAATCGCACGTTTGAAATTGAGGATATGCTTCTGTCACCAAATATCTTGAAAATTAGGTGGAAAGTGAGGCACGGGGTGTTTTATATTACCACTAGGTTCCCTCTGCTATATATGGGGTACAGCATGAACCAAAAAAAAAATAAATGACATTATCATTTTATCAGAAAATTTACATATTGTCGTTAACTTAGACACTATAGGCAATGCATTAACCACTGTACTATAGTAAAAAGTAGTAATATATTTACAAAAGAAAATAAAACCTGTTATCCATAACGAATGCGCTTTACTTGCTTATATGTAGCAATTTACATGAGTCCATACAAGTCACAGTTCTAGTACATTCCTAGTAGTAAAATACCTTTTACAGCACCGGAAACACAGTTTTTCTTGTGACATCGGAATTATTTATGCATAACTAGATTAGTCTACGAGTGAATAATAATGATGCATATAGAACTTGATGTTATTTGTGCAGAAATGGCTTGAAGTTAGAATAGGAGAATCAAAATATTTAAAGGTTTTGTTGAAGTAAGTGGGAAACGGAAGTGAATGGGTTCTCATTTTACATGTCTTCACAGTAGGTTCCCAGTTTCCCGCTGTCTAGCCTGCTATGTGCTAGATATGTTAGTGTGAATAGAAAACGAATAAAGTGCCTGTCATATAAACTACTTATTTTTTATTGTGGATGCATTTTAGTTAATATTTTTAACCGACTTTCAAGAAAGGAGCTTCTTAATTAGTTGGAATTTTTTTTTGTATATATTCTTTTATTGTATGGACGGTCTTTAAGTAAATTTACCGTTTAAGCTTATTAAGCAATATTGAATAATTTTAGATTTCATATATTTTTTTTACATTTTTCTACACCAGTTTTAATTTAAAACTATTTTTTTACAATACGATAAACAACTTACGTTATTCATATTTTCTTAACAATTTTCTATGAATTAAATTACAAATTATATCTAAGAATTATTACGTTATAACATATCTTATTTCGTGTCATGTTTAAAGATATCGTGATTGCTTGTTCCATTCATATAATCGAACTACGCAAGTTGATTCATTGATCTTTTCAAATTATTTTATTAATAATATTTTATTTTACACTATTTATATTAGAATTTATATATATAAATATTTATGAAAAAAAAAAAGAAAAGAAATGTACTAAATGGCTAAGCCATGTCTTAAAAACATCCTGTAGGGAGAAAAAAAAGAAACTCGTTTGAAATATATACTCGTATATTTTTAAAAATCCAGAAGCCGCCCGTGGCGCAGGGGCACATAGTGTGACTGTAAACGCGACAGGTTGGGGAATCGATTCCCACTCGAGGAAATGAAATATTTAACATTTTCATATCTTCGCTCGTGTCGAGGCTAAGGCAGCGTTGAGTTCCGCCACTCAACAGGTCTCTAGAAATTTCTCCAGAACTCAGCGGAACGGAGTACCGTAACACTTGGCCTCCTACTGCCTGCTATGGGTGCGATAAAGCGTGAGCTAAAAAAATCTATTTATATATTAAAATATATTTAAAAACAATATACTAATACATATATACGAATATTTATAATATAAAACAATAAGACTATTGTACTATTATTTTTTCTCTATATATTCTTTGAAAATGACGCGCGAACGTACATATGTTACATTGTCATTGTGAATATTTATGCAAAACGTCACCATATCGTACACCTGATGACAATTAAATGTAAATGATTCGATTTCCCACAACAACAATGTCATGCGTCTAATACAGGAATGGACTGTAAGCATGACGAATTAATAATTATATAATAGCTTAAGATCCCAGAGCCCCCAGACCTACGTCATTTTAGCAAAGCTGAAATTTTGAGGATCATTAGTAAAGTTGAGGCCATCGTAGCGCAAGGGAACAAGGGTGTGAATGTAACGCGACGGTGATGGATTCAATCTCAACTCGAGGAAGTGAAATATTTATTTACATTTATATTTCCATTTCTTCGCTTTGGTGTCAAGGC
>DWGR01003054.1:0-12700 GCA_018247715.1 Heliconius burneyi | reverse complement strand
ACACACCGCGGGCATAAGCGGGAAAGAATTATTGATTTCTCAGCTTTACGCGTTATTCCGCGTGTAGCAGGGTCGGCAGGGTTGCGTGTTGATTGGCAGAACTCATCGTCACGCCACTGGGGCAAAGAAAATATTATTTTTTAATTCCTTAGAGAGGGCATCAAACCTAAAACACGTCGCGCTTAAAGTCGCACGCTATTACCCCTGTGCCACGAATGGCTTCAAATATACAAATTGAAAAATTATTGTGATAGCAATATGTTTATTTTACTCAAACTGGAATATTTGTTTGTATATTGTTATAATGTTTTAAAAGGAAATAAGTAAATATTTTTTTCTTTAGGTTTAATTTAGCCCGCGTTTAGGTGCGAAGCAGAATTTTGTGATTAAAAACTATGCTATCTTCTTTAAAAAAACAATAATCTCGGCTAGAAAGTTAAGAGATGCCAGGAATTTATTTTACCTGAGTGGAAATTAAACCCACAACAATAGTTTATACAGTTAGACGCTGTGCCGTTGCGCAACGACGACCTCATATTTATAATAATAATATTTTTTATTAATAATCTATACCGACTCTCTCTCTGTATAAAGACAAATCGATGGAACCCTCTTGCAGTTCTCAACTGAGTTACACTTCTGATCGTTGTCTAAATAAATTTGTGACGGCTGAGATCCTCAATCAAAGACACTCTAAGGGAATACACAATGAGAGGCGAATGAAGATGTTAATAAACAGACAGACTGCTGTGAGTGTGTTTTATGTTTATTAAATATTTGATACAATTATTAGGGAGATTTAATTTAAAGATGTTGTTTACGAAGATTTCTTCAATTCTTATTTTATTAGAAGGGTCTTAATATAGGTGCTTATTACGTTACTTTGCGATTCAATCGTGTTAAGTGATTTATATTTTTATTGAGTCGAAAATCACTGACTTAGTTAGTGAATTAAATGTAAGTCGATTGTAGTAAATATATTAGGTAAAATTTTCGTCATAAACCATATTTCTAAAATAAATTGCTGCTTAATCACAATTGCCTTAAGCGACTCGTCATTTAAATAAAAACATTTCCCACTTAGCAGGGTAAGCAAAAGGAATCTTGTGTTAAGACACTCAGTTCCCCACACAACGTTGTGGGGTTACGAGAGAGAAAAAGAAAATAATTTATGCCCGCGAATGTTTTCTAAGCTATGAGTATACCATTAAGTACCAATTTCATTCAAATCGACGATCTTACAAGTATAATCAATAAAAGCCTTCAAGCACTTCCCAACAACTCAATCTGATAGTAATGGTTATTGAACCGGGAAAGCAATTAACTAAAATCTGTGGTCACCCGACTGTGAGGGATAGCTTGCAATGAACTTACGGCGGTGGTGGTTGGTGGTGCCTGCTGTGGGGTGTCAGAGAGGGTGTGTAAACTGTTAAATTATTAATTATCTTATTATTTAGAATATTGGCTTTTTGAACGCATTTTTGATATTTACTGACAAATCACTCTTTCCTGTTTTGATCTTTAAATTCGGCGCAATCATCTGGTTGTTATAAGCTTAACGTTACTGTGGCGCCGTATAACTCAAACAAATGCAGCGATTTTGATTTAGGATTTTTTAATTAAAAAATGATTTGATGATCTACAGTGTTAATCATTATTCAAGAAACTATGTTTAGCCGTTTGAAGATCATCAGCTCTTTTCTAGAGAAAGATATATAACTATATCTTTTATTTATCGGATCAACCGATTGAACCAATATTTTGTATTTTTAACCCCGGACGGAAACAGTGAATGACTGTTATAAGTTCGACGTGCTTGTGTGCCTATGTCATCGCAGCCTCCAAATGGATAAACCGATTTTTATTTTTTTTTTGTCTAAAGGGTTTCTTAATCGAGGATATTCTTAGTCATGATTCAAGAAAAATATGTTTAACCATCTGAAGATTTAATTGATAAGTATTATTTAAAGACAAAAACGGGATAATATGAACGGGAGAACTGTCCATCCATACTTTAAATATTAAAACGCTTACTCGAGTAAGATTAAAGCCCTCAGTATCAATATTTGAATATTGAACGATTTAACTGTATAGCATTAAATACTGTTCTTCATTAAGTCCCCGTACAGCTGACGCCGGCGGTCGGTTTGGGAGTGACATTTTTCTGTTTTAAAAAAAGTATTGTTTTAATTAAGATAAAAAATAAGGATAAATTACTTTTTTCTGTTCATCTGTATCTATCCTTCTATACTCGTAAGTACTCTTCGTTGTGACCCGCGGTATCACCGGGCTTACTGCACGTGTCATACGCCACCCTTCATTTGACAACACAGTAGAAGCATAAGGAGCTAGTCTAGTTTTATATTTAATGAGAATAGAACCTAATCTAGCACCGCGCTTTATAAATTTGTAATAAAGTAAGCAAGAAGCAAAGACGCTTCATTCTTTCGCTCTTCTTTCGGAGCTAAGCGCGAAGTTGAGTTCCGCTTATCAACACACAACATGTTCAGAATTTGGCGGTAAACAAAAAGTTTATTGTATTAACAATATGTTCTCTCCGCCTACCCTACTCCATGCGGTATACACCTTGAAGCAGAAAAAAAAGTCAAAAGTAAGCTTAAAACACTCAAAGTGTAACTTTAGCATGCTTAAAATGGGTCAACTCTTTTAAGCCTGGCTGTCGGTCCGAGCGTGTAGACTCGCGACGTATAATATTGATGAAGTATTCAAGCAATGTGGGCTACAGAATGCTAATAGCCACTCTGAAAACACAGAGAGAGAGAGGTAGACTCGTTTCGGCTTTCAGCGCGTCTATTCAGTAAGGTATGCAGTAGAGGCAGCGCCTTCGGCCAAAGCGTCAAAGATGAAAAAGTTCCTCGAAAACCAAGTCATGGTGCTACTGGTTTTCGACTAAAAACTGAATGCTAGTAATGTTACAAGGTGACGTTGGTGATATAGTGTTGTGGTGAGCAATGATTTATACGTAATTAACGGCGTTAAATTCCTCTTCATGTCTTGCGCTAAAATAATATAAATATAATATAAGAAAAAATAAATATATTATAATAAAAAATAAATAGCCTAACGTTTTTTCTTTCATATATTATAGAGTCAGTCGTGGCGCAGGGGCACAGCCGTGTGACAGATGCAACAGGTTGTGAGTTGGATTTAATATTTTTATAGATATGTATAAAAATATTAAATCCTACTCATTTATTGATCGATACGATCATTTGAGTGCTTTGCTCAAAATGAAATTTATGTTAAAAAACACATTGCATTCTTATTCGAATAAACGATATAGTGTCTTCAGTTCTTCACTCCGTCTCTACATAACGATGGAGAGAGAGAAAAAGAAGTATAGTGGACTCTACCTTCTCTTTGTATGGTGTTGTCTATAAAAAAGAAGTACATACTAGACTGATATTTCGTCTCGAAATTACATAATATTTTTTTATATAAGTTTGAGATTTCCATATTTGGTTGTTTAGAAAGCTATCTCCTTAGTTACAGGAGTTAAAATGTTATAAACCTCACTTCTAAAATACTAAAGCTTATAAGAAAATGACGCAGCAGGACTGAGACTTAAGCAAACAAAAGTAACTCTAACTCGGAAAACTTAATAAATGACACATTACCGTCGCTCGCTGACTACAATGTTGCGTCACAAAGAATATTACTATTTTAGAAAACATGATAGGTATTACAAATTGAACGTAAAAGTTTGAATTTGAATCTGCGCGTTTTGTGTATCTTCTAAGCGCTCTCACACTCACCGTTAAGCTATACGTTCTCATCGCTACGTTCAATTCGTATTTGCTACAAATTATTAATGATTTTAATATTTAGTTCTTCCTAAAAGTGGAAAAACATTTTTAAATTGTTAAAAAGCATGAACTATAAATAGTGTCTAGAAAGGCAGGTTGACTTCAGGTTTAAGGGCGAGACGCACAAAGCGAGGTCGCCGCTGTAAGCCTCGCTTTCACAATATGAGTCCATTCTCCCATACATAGTTTGTTTATTTGAACGCGCTAATCTAAAGAATTATTACTTAAAAACGAAAAAAAACTTGTGTTGGATAGTCAATATATTCAAGAAAGCATATATGTGCTGTTTGCGATATCATACCGAAGTAACACTGTACCTGCGGTCAGAAATACTTCGGGCTACTTTCTATGACGAAAAAAAGGAAAAAAACATATACCCCATGGCGTGACATAGACACCAATGTATGCTTTATTTAAATTTCTACGATCTTTTAATGTCTGAATGAATGTAAATGTACTTCAATATTACATATATTTATGAGTATGTAAATGTAATGAAATTTTTCAATTACACTAGACAATCATGTTATATACAAAGTGATCCCATAGCGGCTGATGCGTATAATATAGTGTATATATTTTGCAATTACAGACACTAGTGTTCATGTAGAGACGCTCGATGTATACACTGAGTGTATCGTGAGTAGAGTTGTGGTCTATTCATAACTTTAGTTCTTTTTTAGCGGACGAAGCTGTAGCAAAAGCTAGTAAATAATAACAGACATTTTCTTTACCAAATTTCGCCGAAAAAGCAGTATTTTTTGTCGAATATTCGAGAATTAGGGCGTAACGATGTCCCCTTTTATTTACTGTCAATCGGTTTCCGGACAGCGGCCTCCTGTTCTCTTTATAGGCGATTCGCGATTATTACAATTTGAAATTTCTTTGAGGAAAACTTTGTAAATTCTGTTCGAGAGCGACAGTTTGAGTACATTTTATTGTATTGAGATAAAACGAATGTTGCTTAGCTAAACCCTTAATAGTGCTTACGTACATATATAATGATAATGTTATATATTATATTGTATTTACATCTATTCCTCTTGATTATTGAGGCGTACCCAAAGGAAAACTACAGTTGAGTCACTAGTGGTGGGAGTTTCCGTCTCATTTTGTGTCATGACTAAGAAAATCTAGCATTGGCGAACAAATGGCGAGCATTGTTGAACGGCATAACTCAAGGGAAATTATATATTCATTCCCCCGGCAGGAGTCGAACCCATAATTGTTAGATTATTCCACTAAAATCTCAAATCCATATAAGACGATATAAACATTCTCGCGGCGTGCTCTTCTTAAAATGTAACGCCTATTTTTTCCACTAACCAATATTCGACTGTTGTCATATACCTGTTACCTGTCTACATACAAATTTATACGCTTAGGAGAAAGAAAGTCACTTTTTTATATAATTCATTATTTGAAATTATATTCACACGCTACATGTATGTTCTACTTCTGTATAAAGGCTGAACGAGTAAAACGCTTAAATATTAATTAGAAAATGTAGGTTCAACCTTGAGTGTTCAGGCAATGCAACAAATATGGCGCCAGCCACCATACATTGAAATAAAGCCAAAAAAACTGATAATTGTACTTATCCATTATAATATAATTAATATTATAATAATTAAACAAAATAATAATAAAGTAGAACAGGTAAGAAACAAGTGTATGTAGTGTCACAGTATCAAAATAAAATAAAATAACTGGAGAAATGTCTCTTTAATACTTAATGGTAAGAGCTCGAAGCGGAAACAGACGTGCAAGAGCAGGTACCAGCATATATTCCTTCCTTGTTAAATAAAGCTGGCCTCGGAAGTACGGAAGTACGCTGTAAACTGATACCGTCGCACTTCCGTATTCTATCTACGAGTACATAAGGAACATACTCGCAGCAAGATGTCAGATTCTTGTTCAGTCGCGCAGATAGCATTTTTAGAAAGAAATTATTTATTTTTAGTAAAGTTATATACGTATATAATTGTAACTTTAGTATAGTACCTTGCACCTGTTTGTGAGAAGAAACCTCCAGCACATAAAATGCTGCATTTGTCATACAAGGTGTCTCAAAAGAAATTTTATATTTATAAATATCATGAAAAAAACTAAGTAGTTTATTAGTAAAATGTTTATTAATTTCTAAAATACAGACTTTGGTAATTTATTTTTTAAAAATAATGTCATCCCTTGCGTTCACGGCACTCATTAAACTTAACGCTAAAATTTCTTATGACGACTTGGCAAGTACTCTCAGTGGTGGCTTTCATTTCGTGGCGAATATTTTGTTTTAATTGCGCAAGAGAATTTGGTTTGTTGACGTACACTTTAGATTAAAGAAAACCCCACAGGAAAAAGTCCATCGGAGTCAAATCAGGACTACATGGAGGACAATTTATGTCCCCTCTACTGGAGATTAATTTTCCTGGAAAAATCTCACAAACTCGTAGTAGAGACATATTAGACGTGTGTGACGTCGCTCCATCCTGCTGGAACCAAGTCTTTTGACTATAGCCAGGAGAATTCTGCAGTGTATGCAATAAAAAGTCATCTAACATTTTCACATAACGTTCTGAGATAACTGTAAGTGCACGTCCCCCCGCGTCTTCAAAAAAGTATGGGCCGATTATGCCTTACGATGACATTGCAGCCCATACGGCTACTTTTGATGAATGAGAATGAAGAGGTCTCTGATGCTTGCGTTTCAGTATAGTTGTACTCCAATAGCG
Source organism: Heliconius burneyi (assembly GCA_018247715.1). Taxonomy (NCBI): domain Eukaryota; kingdom Metazoa; phylum Arthropoda; class Insecta; order Lepidoptera; family Nymphalidae; genus Heliconius; species Heliconius burneyi. The sequence continues at coordinate 6,144 of DWGR01003054.1, read as the reverse complement.
ACAGTTTTGCTTGTTAACGTGCCCATTCAGATGAAAATGAGCTTCATCAGAGAATATGATGTTGATGAATGTTTCTAATCTCTCAGTTATCTCGTTTACGAATTCTAGTCTTTGAATAGGATCCCGGGGCTTCAAATCCTGCACTAATTGAATTTTATAGGGGTGCAGCTTTAGATCTTTGCGCAAAATGCGTTGAAGCGATGATCTATACACGTTCAAAGCACTTGCACGCTTCCCAATTGGGAGGTCAGGATCAACACAAACAGACTGATTGACTCATTCTACGTATTCTTAGTCATGTAAATATTAAATGTTAGTTAAGTTCCGTTAGAGCTTTTTTTCGGCTTCATGCTATATCTCACATATCAAAGTATATTGTTAGGATTCTCCTGTCCCCACTTTCTGCCGAACTCTGGAAGTGATCAGCAACATTGCGAATTGGGTGGTGGATCGCTGCGATTTACCTCGACACCGAAAACATGAAAATATTAATTAGATTATTTACTCGAGTCGGAATCGAACACACAACCTGTCGCATATACAGTACACGGATTTGTTAATCCATCACGACTGGCTCTTACAATGTGCAGCGCAGAGCTGGGTCTTCTCACATTGCGTGACACTACCAACTCGACGCTGACACTACCTTGACACTATGCAGTATAGGCCCGACACTCCCGGATACTGCGTAGATATTTGTCAAACATCGGTCTGACACCGCGCCCGTTATATTTAAGGGCTTTTCCGCTTCCACTTTGTGCAAATAAAAGTGCGACAGAGCAGTTTTCACAACGTATTTTTAACGTACGAGTAGAATAACAAACATCGAGTTACGAGTTCCATGAATATTTTCGCTTTCTGTTTCTGCAAATATATGTAGAGTCCTGATGTTTGTATAAAACATTGAGATTTTCATGAAAACCTTAAAGTTTGTATTTACAGAGAATAAATATTACCATAGAAGAAGAATGTGAAAAGTAGAGAGTGTATTTATAGTTGTATGTTGTTGTTGTGTATACCGTAGAATACAGTGACTTAAAGATGAGACTAGGTAGATACTAGAAGAAGAGGCCAGGAGGTGAAGAGGCCAGTTGTGGCGCAGTGGTAAAAATGTGTGACTGTTAGTACGACTGGTTGTGGGTTCGATCCCTACTCGCAAAAATGAAATACTTATGTAAATTTATATTTTTATTTCTACGCTTTGGTGTTTAGATAAATCGCGACGTTGAAATCCGCATCAACACGCAGTGCTTCCTGAATTCGACGGAAAGCCGGGAACGGAGTATCTTAAACTCTACACCTTCTATGTTAGTACGCGATAAAGCGTGATATTGATTTTTAATTATTTTTTTTAACATGAACAAAAAATATATATGATGTTTTGGTCTATCCGTCAAAAATGTATAGTTCTTTTTTATTAAGTAAACTTTTTATTATATTTTGTATCATAACAAATATAAAAAATATTTAAACACCATAAGAGCTACACGTTCAATTTGATACAGAATGTCGACACAACAGTATATATATTCCAGTACAACCAATACGCCCGTCCGATTGTAGCGCCGCGCGTAGCGGCTCGATGTACAAATATATTGTATATACTAATTTGTCGACAGAGTGGAGCGCCGGTAAAATATCGAAAAAAAAACAATTCTTTTTAAAATATTATATAATATATTATAAATGCACATTGATTGGTAGTTTCATTCGCTTGTATATATTTTATGCGTTGCGTACGTTGCGTAAATAACAAGCTTTCGTTTTAACTTTCCGCCAATTTAATTATTTTAATAATATTATATCAACGTCTTCGTGTGCAGTGACGCAGTATCTGGCTGTAAGCATGGTAATTGTGGGTTCAACCTGCGGGTTGAATCGGGGGGATTATTATAATGAATTATTTTAGCTCTGGAAAATAGAGCTCTCAAAATTGAGCCGGAAGTGGGGTATGAAGTACCTTAAAACTATGTTCTTTTAGCTTCACGGTCTACGCTTCATATAGCAGTGTGGACGGAGGGAACTTGGGAACCAAGTGTTAAGATACTCCGCTCCCATAAGACATTTTGATTACCCTGCGGGATACAGTGTGAAGCTGATTTTTTTTATATTGATAGCCTTGATTTGCTTACTTTTTATTTTTTACTGTGTCATTTAAAATTACCTATTCGAGGCCTAGCTTACATTTCAACATCGTCCCAATTACTTAGAATAATTAATTATCAAAGCCGAGCGCTACAGGTACAGCAATACAATCTGTAAAGCTAACATCGACAGACAGACAGCGCCCGGGGCGAGAGACGACGGTCGGTGGTTGTTAATTCAATCAGCTACTACAGCTAATATTGGAAGTCAGTAGACCTTACGCTCCATACATTACATACGTCAATAATCAATTTATTAATGATTAAATTGACAGTTCGACGGAACATTGCGGGTGGATGCGGGTATATATATATATGAAGATACGCCTGAAAGAATTAGTTAAATATTTATATTCTTGCTTTCAATATTCTACATAAATTTAATTATTGAAAATACGAAATATATCTACGTTGTATCTTTAGAACAAGTCACCGGTGCGTTACAATCGTATGAAAATTTTGTCTTAGAGCAAACAAAAGGAAAATAATTCACTATCCCTGATGGAAATTAAACCCACGACCGTTGTGTTTACTGGCAATACTGTGCCACTGTGCTACGTAGAACTTAGCGTATATGTTATTAGTTTATTAGTTTATTTAGTTTAGCTTGTGGCAGGGTGTACTCGCAGCTTGTTATTTCTTTGTACCTATAAAGAAAATTCTGCACGAAATTGCATGCAGTTTTCACAATAATATTGCAGGAAACCTGACCTACAATCTGAGATTCTATGAAATACAGCAGCTCGGAGCTGTACTAAATAATTGTGTTTATCCAGACGAATCCAGTTTGCAACATCAGTTTGACTAAATCCAAATACAGCTGATGTTAGTAGAAATACCCTTTAAATTATATTAAATACTAGCAACCCGCTCGTGGCTTCGCTCTACAGATCTACACAATTGTTTATTTTCTCATACGAATTACTTTCTGTTCTTCTAATATTATCATTATATTATTGTTTAATATTGACATATTCAGAACTAAAGTAACAGTCAACTCAATAGAATTATTTCGTAGCAATTTTGTTGAAAAAAATATTTTATATTGACAATTTTATAATATAATATATATTTAAAAAACAAAATTTCAAATATCTTCCATGTACAGACAGCAATGAATAACATCTTTATCATATGTATAGATTTAAAATTTATCTTGTTTCCCTCTTATGCAGTCTTTGGTTTCATAAATCAATGCATACTCTTACTGCCCTCTTTGTTTTGTATAATAATGAAGAGAAAAATAACTAGAGCCAAAACCTTGCCTTTGAATTCGAGACATTGCAATGTGAGTGGCGGAAGTTAACGTCGCACTTTAATAAACTATAAATTAATAATGTCAAAAGGGTTAAATAAATGATTAGCTAATTCATTATATCGATATCTTAGTGTTAGTTCTGAAGCGAATTTAATTAGTTATAATGTAATCACAACACATTTCTAACCCATTAATAACTCGTCAGTGGAACGACGCAGATTACTGCGGTTAGATCGCAAGCTGCGTGAGGACTGAGGACTGAGGGAACAGGTCTAATTGCTTATCACCTCTGGGAGGTCTCGCCCGCCTCCTCGGTGATACAGATGACAGGTGGCCGGAACTATACATTTATGCGCTATATACTTATTATATTTTGTTTGAATGACTTAAAATGATAGTCGTACCCGTAACTACAATCCATTCGCTAAATCGATAAATACATTTATAATTGATAAACGGTATAATAGAAATAGTTATTTCACATGTAGTCTATAGGTGACCGAAAAATGCCTAAAATTTAGATTCTTTGCATTCTTTGGCAAACTCAATTTTAGTAGAATTTTGAGGAAAATTTTGTAACAATATGAAATTGCTCAAATCATTTTTGTTTATTCTTCCTAAGCTATGTTGTAAACAGCTTGATCATTTTACGAGAGAAACGAAAACATGTTAATAAGATTAACCTTTACAGCCGAATATAAAAACAAACAAATTTTAGACGTAAGTAATAAATTCATAAAAGAAATAGAAAAATATATTGCTTTCCTTTTCAGGGTTCCGTACCTCTCAAGTTACACGGAACCCTTATAGCATCACTTTTCTGTTGATGTTGTCGGCATGTCAAGTTTATTTTATATTGTAGGACAGGAGTCTTTCAATACTGATTGGCACGTAAGCTACGGTGTGCGAGTCCGAATCGCACTTAACCGTTTTTTTTTTCGTTTAATTAAAATAATAATAAGTGCAAGCTCAGAAATATTATATCGTATTCTTTTATATAACACTTTTAATGTGCTTATATATTATACGTAAATGCGAATTTCCTCGGCCCCTCATTACAAACTTTTGTCTCATTTCCCTAAATATCGTTCGACCGTCAGCGCGGACGTACACGAGGCGAATTTCATACGTACTACTTAGTAAAGGTATTACTAAAAATCAGCTTCACGCTGTATCCCGCACACAGCAGAATAAACCTAGTGTTAAGACACTCCGTTCTTCACTTTCACACAAATTTTCAAGACTTGCATATTAAGTGGCGGAACCCAATATTTTACTTTGCCTTGTTACCGCAGCAAGGGAATTAAACCTACAACCGTCGCGCTTACAATCAGATGTTGTGCCATGACAATAATCATAAAACTCAATTCTCATTCTCAAATCTCTCAAAAAAAAGAATCGTTTTAAAACATACCACAACGCAGTAGTCCTCAAGCAATGCGAGCAATTTGCTGATGATGTCGTTATCGTTACGGAGACGGACGTACAAATAGAAAATAAAACGTCAGCACCTTCCTGTGCCGCTTGAAGAGAATGATAGACTTCGTTTTTTTTTGTCGTTCGCACGTAGTTTTCCTTAACGTATCTTATCTAATCTATGACGCCGGCGTGGCTCGGCGTCTGACTGTAAGGGCCGCGGTTGTGAGTTCGATTCCCACTCGCAAGTGAGTGTTTTAAGTCTGGGTTCCCTCTGGTTATCCTGTTATATGCGGGATATAGCGTGAAGCTAAAAAAAGGATTTATTTAAAGTAAATCTGATTCCCATCGATAATCCCTTGTATTTGAACTGAAAATAAAAATAAATATCTACATGACACACGTCCCTGTGTCGATATTATTGTATATTGTATATATCGAAGCCACACCCGTCATGTTTACAGTCGCACGCTTGTACCCTTGCGCCACAACGACCTTAATATACATATACTTACGAGTATTACATTTAGTACACGTACTTAAAACCTAAAAACATATTATCATACTCTTACTTAAGCTGATGACCTCCTTTTTTCAAATCAGTAAAGTTGAGAATCCCTATTATGTTAAATTAAAATCGGCCGTAAAATATTAGTTTACATAGAACTCGACAGCACTTCACAACTAATGGAAGTATGACGGCGGAGTTCAGAACTAGCTTACCGGTAGCAGCGCGCGTAATGGGAACATTAGAGGGCGGGTAGATTTAAAGTGATGATACGATGTATGGTGGGGGGTACCTTGTGGCTCAGTGGTGGACTATTTAAGTAACGGAATGAAAATAGGTGTCAGTTATAGCAAAAATATTAGCTTCACGTTGTATTTTGCACATAGTGGGGTAGTCAAAGGGAACCTAGGGTTAAAACACTCCGTTTCTCTCTTTCTTTTAAGAATTAAAATTATCAACAAATAATAATTCTTTCTCCCGAGAGGCGATTGTATCGATAACCATCATGCCCAGTCAGTACAGTCATGCCCTTGTGATCCTGCACCACGACGTCCACAAATGTCGAATATATAAAGTAATAATTTCAAAATGCATATAAAATTGTTTCACAGACGTTTTCGCCCGTTTGCCTTAAAATAACTAAGCGTTGTGGAACATATTCTCCTATTATTTCTGAATTGTTACTTAACAGTTCAGAAATGATTAGCTAATTACGCTCTTGTTGGTCGTAGCGTGATTAATATAGTGTATAGAGTTCCTTGATGAAAGGATATTTTTTTTCAATTTGAATCAGTAGTTCCTGAGATTAGCGCGTTCAA
>DWGR01003053.1:0-12703 GCA_018247715.1 Heliconius burneyi | reverse complement strand
CAAAAGCTTGTTTCAATTTATACAAACAAGTTCACATTTATTATTTTAAATTTCCAAAATGAACACCTTTCTGGTATTCTTAATGAACACTTTTCTGCATAAACAAAATGTTATTTCTGACTCTGCTTAGTACATCTCCTTGCTCAGCTGAATTAAATTAAAAGCACACACGTATTCTTTGTTGGGACTCGTCTTCAATATAATATTTATATATATATATGTACAATAATTTCTGCTAAATGTTTTAAATATTTGCTGTATTACAATGTGTAGTAATAATTATAGTAATAACAAAATGTTCATTTGGCGTTGAGTTTCACCACTTAACACGCAATATTTCCAGAATTTGGCGGAAAGTGCGGAACGGAAGCCTTAATGGGAAAGGAGTGTCTTAGTAATAGATCCCCAGGTTCCCTTTGTCTACCGTGCCATGTGAAGCATTGTCACTCTTACTTGAAAAGTTTTAAATCAAATGTTGAAATTGAAATGAAATTTAATGTCATTAATTATAAGCATAGATAGGTACATAAAATGTCAGTGCAACTATAAAAAATACTAGAAATAATATAAGGCATTAGATTATCATTAATCTATATTATTAACGATGATTTTTTCTAAAATATTCTATAATTTAAACGTGGCGGCAAGTGGCATTCTTCTCCGTCGCCCGATGATGAGGTCTTTTGTCTTTCGCGAAATTAAAAAAATGTTTTGTTGTCTGTACCTTACTTTCATTAAATTCTCTGAAAATGGAGAATTGAAATTATTACGGCAGGGTGAAATTAATGAAATAATTTGAAAATTATTTATTATTTACCATTCAAGAAATTTTTGAGTTTGTGGTAAATATCAGGGTAGCGCCTGTTATTTACAAAAATATCATAGAAAAAGAAGAAAATATTTTTTAAAGCCATAATTTTATTCGAAACTATATATTCGCATTAAAAGTTGTTTAGGTTTTCTTGAAAATAATGAGAAAATAGAAAAGAAAAAAGTCATGTATATGATATATATTTGAATGAAATATCAAATCAGCGACATTAATATGTAGATGTTTACGTTATCGATGCTTAATGATGATTGCTTCAGACAATAAATGTGCAACTAAACTACTGAAACAGAAACAATAATCCTGCGTCTAAGCTGCTGACAAAACCTAATTGATTATTTTATATGTACTCGTAGTCTTTAAACGTATATACGAGTTCATATATCCTATAAGTGGTAGAGACCAATCTTCATCGTCGTCTTGCTTCCTAAATCTCCAGAATTCGGCGAGAAGTAGGTAGCAGAGGCTTCTCTGCTTACCCTGCTATAAGCGGGATACAGCGTGAAGGTTAAAAAAAAGTAGTCACTGATACATACCCAGTCATGATCACTTTTATAAAAGTATTATTTTTTACACACTACAGCTTAACACAAACACAATTAGGCATAGTAATACAAAATCAAATGGAAATTTGCGTCGAGGTCTTTGTGAATGTTTAGTAATTGGCAAGAGTGCTCGATTGATTTCCAAAAGGATTACGTTTAAATCCCACATAAAGCGGGATAGGCGGGGGCAGCCTCATTTTTTCCTCCCATTTTTATAGTTATTGCTTTTTTAAGTCCTAAGTTCTTGTTTTTTGTCCATCGTCTCAGCTTGTGCTACCCAAACCAAATGAAAAATAAGTCACAATTTCTGTAAAGTTTCAAGTATTAATTTCATGTAAATTACACAAAAAATATATACAATTGTTGTAATAAAATGCATTATATTTTGAAACAGCAACATTTATCTACTCATCAGTACTTTTTCGTCAAATTATACACAAATTTCAACAAAGCTTCGTTTTTCTTTAATTTAAGTAACTTTTTTTATTTATTTATTAAAATGACGTTTAAAGGAAGCAGTCGTGGTGCAGTGGCACATACATACGTATACTGGTTGTGGCTTCGATTCCCAATAAGGGCAATGAATTATTATTTATTAATGTTTTCATTTCTTCGCTTTGGTAACACGGCAAAGCACGACGTTGAGTTGCGCCTCGAAAATTCTGAGTGACTTAACACTAGATTCCTTCTGCCATTCTTCTATCTGACCGATATAGCATGAAGCTGAAAAATATCAAAATGGCTTCGATTATGTTTATTTGTATTATTCCAAACACGTGTTCGATTGATGAATAGATTCGAAAAAATCCACACTCTATGTAAAATCGCAACTAGCGTGCAAATAAAATTTGAAATTTAAATTCCCAAACTTTAAACGGCATAACCTGAACGAACCACTCCTGGTCGAACCACTCCGCTTCGAGCGGGATAAGGCACGAATACATGTCGGTCATGTTATCCTGGCTTTATCCTCTTGTAAACGGAATAACCGGATCAATTTAGGTGGTATTGCAAAATGTTTTAATATAAACTGTTAGAGCCACATTTGTAATTTAGTTTGTACGAGTATGTAGGCGTTTTGTTACGAAATACATATGAATATTATTTTATTAAAACTAAGATAGGAAAATGTTTTTTCTGTTACACATAAAAAAAAATAACGGAGTAATGTATAAGAAATTTATATATACGAACAAATTTTAGCAGGACTCAAACTTACAACCATTCATTCACTTTATATAATATTAAGACAAAAAACTTTTCTATAATAAGTTAATTATAAACCAATACAAAAACGATTCAGTAAATAATCAATTGGAAATGGCCCATTCATAATATCGATGTACCGGATAAACAAATTAAGGTTCGCACCAAAATTACCGCGACCGCAACATTTGTACTCGGAGCCTGCAGTGTGATACAGAATTTTGGGGTAATATCTGGCTTCAATAACACTTACTCCATTAACTCTCTCGCGCCCGCAATACACATCAAACAACTTAGTAATGTATCGCGAGATAACGTTTCACAATTTCCAACCTTTGTCAATATAAATATAAAGTTCATTTTACTTTACTTTAGGGTTAAGGTAATTCTTAAAACCGCATCCAAAATGTTACAAGACGTTGTAACAGCCAAGGGAAAGTAAATTCTGTGTTTGTTAAAATAGATTTCAGTTTCAATTTTTCATAATTATCTATGTGCAAGACCGATTTATTCTATTTCATGTGAGTCCAAATTGCGGACAGTTAGGTTTACTGTTGCTAGTTCAGTGCTTTCTGTCTATGCTATTGTGTTCCCCACTGATATATTACTAAGCTGGTTTAGACAAAAGCTAATGACGGGAACTAATTATAATGTGGAAGGACGTGGTTGTGTTAATAAGAACTCTTGATTGTTATATATACTTCATTTATTCATTAGATGTACTTATGGAGAAAAAAATGAAAAATCAATTATAGATACTATAATTGTTGCTACTTTTTAGAAGTAAAATATTTGCATTTAGAAATTATAAAATGTGCAGTGTTGTTGCGTTGTAATAGGCGGGCGGGCGGCAGGCGGCTTAGCCCGCTTGAATCTTACGAACATTTTTTGAATATATTTATGAAATTATTTTCAGATAATTTCAAATTTTATAAAAATCGGTGCTAATTAAAAGATTTTTCCATACAAACTTTCTACGCCTCTTTCACTCCTTCAGGGTTAAAATTTTTCAAGTCTTAGTGGGTGTCCATGTTATGAAAATAAATATCTGTCCAAATTTCAGGTTTGTACCATGAGCGGTTACGACCGTGCGTGCGTCTTACCTCAATCAGTGGGAACATGTCCTTTTATATTTATAAATAAGTTTTTTCGCTTCCCCTACGAATTGCTGAAAGCGTGAAATGTAAGTGCTGAAAACTGTCAAATGTCATGTGTCTTAATAGCTCGCTGAAAGTTCCGTACTATTTTCATGTAATGAAATGTGTATATATTTTTTAAATTTTGTGTATTTTTTCTCTCTTTTCGCAGAGTATCGTAATTTTACGAGAAAAGGAATTTGATAAGGATTATCAATAAGTGGCAAATTGGTAGAGAATACGGCAAAATCGAAGCATAAATGTTTATCTTTTGATTGCTCAGATGCCTAATTTTTTCTGTACTCCAAGAGACTCCAGGTCTGTAACCTGGATATTTATTATTAATTTCAATTTATTTTAAAGATAAATACTACATGTTCTTGAGAAAAATTGTCTTGTAAGATGCATATATCAAACACAACACAGAAAAACAAACACCAAAGCTATAAGAGTTCTTTTTTTTTATAAGATTTCTATTTGTACGGAACTTTAAAAATACACTAATACGTTGAAGTTAAAATAGTACCTACTATAGTAAAAAATATTTTAAATTCAATATTAAAAGACACTCTTCTTATTACAAAAATATCACTATCCATAAATTTCCAGACCGGATATCTCGTTTATAGCCTTAGTCGATGAGATTCAATAAAATATCGTTGGTTTATGTTTTAGTTTATGAGCTATATTTTATAAAAATAAGACACGTGGGAAAGAGCACTAGGTAGCGACTTTAAAATGGCACCATCTCTTGTTTTCTTTACGTTTACTATCGCTGAGAGCGCCGTTCTCGTGGAAATGGAATCCTTTCATCTTCGTACGGTTATAATATTTATTTAATATTGTATTATGTTTATACACTCATATTTTATTACACGGCCGATGTGTTTGCTGTTTTGTATGAAGTATTAACTGTTAGTACAAAATCAGCTTTAAAACTATAACTGTGCTTTCATCATCATTTCATCGCTTCAAAGTAAAGGTTATTAAATAAATAAAATATTTACTGCCATACCAAAATAAAATCTTCATTATGAACTTAAAATTCACTATTTCAAAGAAACACTAAAATTTCATAAGTAATTCAGTTATGCTTCCACTACAAAAGTACTACAACTTCCACTACAAAAGTATCTCAATCATCGCTTCTGAAAATCAGCAGGTCAGTTCTGCGTTAACAGCCTGCTTGCTACTCGAGATGTCGAGTTGGTGCAATAAGAGACAACAATTCCTCCTTTCCTTCTTCAATTTCTCGATAAGTTTTCAATTCTTTCTTGAAGTTAGTTTTCAATTTTAAAATCTAATTATAAACAAATACAATTAAATTGTTTTTTTTTACAAATTTTAAATATTACATGTGTGTGTGTTTTCGTCAGATTTTATATAGACTATGCATTAACGAAATAACTGACACATTAACTATTTAACAACAACACAACACAGCTTCACGCTTTGTCCCTTGTGGGGTATTCAGAGAGAAAGGAGCGCCAAACGCTACGGTCTCTGTATCTCGTACCTCCTTCGCTTCGTCCACTGTAATCAACCACTTTATACATGGTCTTCGGGGGGTCCTCATGCTTTTTTGTGACCTTCCTCCAGTATCTTTGATACTAAATTTTCGAAGGTCACTTTTCCATCATATATCTTTTTGTATACTTTTTAAAATCCATTATTTTTGGAGTCGATGCTAATCTGATAATATTTTTAACAAAATTAATTTTATCACTTATAACTTCTGTTCAGTGCATTTGGAATTTATCTGTTATTGTTATTTTTATTATGTGAAATACTCAAGCTCAATATGCTCAGTCTATGCTTAAAACATTAATATTCAAGCTATAAAAAGGTCAAAAACGTCTTCTTCACTTGAAAAAACAGTTTTGAGGCATGAAAATAAACGCTTTCCATATAGCGGCGGTGTAAACTGGTTGCTAAGTAATGCAATAGTGCCGTGTGTTATGCACGTGATGCTCCGTCGAATGGGCTAAGTTTAATTGAAGTCCAACGGTGAGACCACCTTTGTTACAGAGGCTGTATGCATATTGAAAATTGTGTAATTTTAAAACGAAATAAAGGATTTAAAATAAATAAATCAGCTTCACAGTGTATCCCGCACAGAGCAAGATAAACACAGGGAACATAGTGCTAAGACACTCCGTTTTCCAGTTTTCGCCGAATTCTGGCGGAATTCAACGCTTTGATTTTACTTCGATAACAGAGCGAAGAAACGGAGATTTAAATTAATATTTCGTCTCTCCAATTTCGGCAGAAGTCAACGACGCGCATGAGGAAACTGTTAATTTTTGTAATATTCAATTATTAAATAGTTACGGTCGTTTCTCTCTTACTCGTAAGTTCGTACAAAAACATTAAACATAGTCCTAAAATAATAATAGAAACAGTTGCATCGCAAAGTGTAAACAAAAATGTGAAATATTTAAAAACATCCATTTTAAATGAACACAACTTTTAGAAAAAGCTGAAACTTTTCAAAAGCATACACGCACATGTTACTTACATGTGTACAATATGCATATATTAAAACAAATATAATGAAGCTCAAAGTTATATGAAATTTATATATTTTCATCGAATTTTCAATAGTTCTTTACGACTTTATATTTCTATTTGTTGTTAACATCTTATTTAAGAACTGCTGAAGCTGAGGCTTATAAGACATTTAGAATTTATTGAAATAAATAGTTGTTTTTTTTAGCTTTACGCTGTATCCCGCACATAGCAGGGTAGACAGAGGGATTTCGGGAGGCATTGCGTGTTGAGTAGCAGAACCCAACGCCGCGTTTTTGCTTCGACACCAGAGCGAAGAAATTGAAATATAAACGTGAATAAATATTTTTAATACGATATTTATTGATCTAAATAGTTGTTTATATTTCAATATCATTGTAACCATTTAATAATTCAGTGTAAACACAACTTTACATCTTAGCAAGTGCGAAGTACAGTGAACCAATCTAGTAGCGGCTTGTTAACTCTAGCAACTTATAGAGACTTTAGTACGACTTCCTTTAACTGCATAGCGTCCAGCGTTATGCTTTACAAATATCAAAATACTAAGTTATTCATAATGTTTTTAAGAATATTTATTACTTGGAGGCTAGTGGTGGCGCAGAGGCACAAAGTGCGTGGTGCGATCTCCACTCGAGGATATAATATTTATTTAAGTTTATGTTTCCATTTCTTTGCTCTGGTGTCGAGGTAAAGGGCGGCGTTGAGTTCCACCGCTCAACACGCTACGCCTCCAGATTACAGAATAGTTAGTTATTATGTGCTAGAGGCCTGCCAGCAGCGTCGCTCGCTTGAACTACATGATTATTTATTTAATAAGCAGAATTGACTGATATGTATTGATGTCAATGACTCATTTAATTTACTCGTTCAGAAATAGCCTTAAATGTTAAATTATTGATTGATAGAGCGTGAAACTAAAAACAAAAATTAGGATGTAGTTTTGTAAATGACTTCCGGGTATATTTTTTTTTTTTTTTTGAACATGAGTTTAATACTGTTAGCTCTATTGGGTTTTACAAGGACGCCGGTTGGGTAGCAAAGAGGGTACTCTGTCCCTGAAGAAGCACAAGCACTAAGTGAGAAATGTAAGCTTGTGAGGAAGTCGACGACTGTAAGGGTCCCCTGCTCGAACCTCGGCTTGCGACCGTCGAGCGGACTGGGACTCGAACCTCAGTCCGCTCGACGGTCGACTTATGAAGTTGTTATAAAGTAATTATAACAATAATAGCCATCAAAATGATTATAGAAATTAATTTGTTTACTTTTAATATTTGAAAGATGTAAAGTTTTCTCTTTGTTAAAGTAAATAAATTTATTTGACAAAAAAGTAAGAAAATATTATTATTTTCTTTACTTGGTTCAATCCAATTTCAAAATATTATTTATTCAAATATACTTTTACAAGCGATTTTAAACCGTCGAATGAACATACAGCTACCACCGACTCTGAAAGCAGTTCTGCTTAGAAGAGCCGGCAAGAAATGGCTCTTTTCAATATGAAAAATTTTATATTGAAAGGAACTGTTGCATTTCTTACCTCTTTTCATGTTTCATTTTTTTGCTTTATATAATAATACAATGATTAATCTATTCTGTATAAATTTCAAATGATCTTGATAAGAATACGTACAGAATTTACAGTACTCACATAAATATGTATAATATGTAAAAAAAAACAGCTGCACGCTATATCCCGCACACAGCAGGGTAGGCAGAGGGAACCTAGTGTTAAGACACACCGTTCCCCACTAATGTATAATATGTAACGCTATATATTTACAAACTCGATATTACTTTTTTAAAAAATAACAATAAATCCATCCATCCATAATAGTATTATATTCTAAATCTCAATTTAGAAATATAAATTGCTGTCAATACGCGAACGCGGCACTGTAAAGCTTTCAGTTTGTGTTCCACCAAAACGTATGCTATTGTAGCTTTATCCCGGTTGATTGGAACGTGAATCCCGCTCATATGTTAATCAGATATGTACCTCTAGGCGGCGGAATTCAGTATTATAATGAAATGTTAGGTAGTGGCCACGTTATGAATATTTCGATTTGTGTTTTGATTAGTGTTTGTTATATTTGTGTGTTTGTGTGCTGGTTTTAGTGATAAGTCACTCAAGTCTATATCGTATATTTAGTGCAACAATAACTTGATTTCTTTTTTGTTATAAAATTTTTTTCTTTATCGATGTATGAGGAAAGATTATTTAAAAAAATAGACTGATGGGGCAGCGTTGGGGTTACGGAGCCCGTTTGCCGCTTATCATCATCATTATCAGTCTGTCCTCGTCCACTGCTGGACATAGGCCTCTTTTATGGCACATCACTCAACTCCATCTTCAGCTCTTCGCAATCAACAGTTGCCAGCCACTTTGTGAATATCGTTACCCCATCTATCTGGAAGACGTGCTACAATACGCTTGCCGAGGGGTGGTCCCCACTCTCGAACGCGCTTACCCCAACGGTCATCGGTTCTGCGGCAAATGTGACCAGCCCATTGCCACTTCAGCCTTCTAATCCTTTGGGCTATGTTGATAACATTGGTTCTCTGTCGGATAACTTTATTTTGAATTCAATCCTTCAGAAATACTCCAAGCATGGCCCTTTCCATACGCTGAGCGACTTTAAACTGGTGGACCAGTCGCACTGTCAGTGTCCACATCTCGGCTCCGTATGTCATAATTTGTAGGACGCACTCGTTAAAGAGTTATTCATAAGATAACTTCACTTCGGGTCAACCTCTATTAAACACACAAACTTCTATTAAATATGATTTTTTGCCAGCCTTAATACTATAATACTTTAATGTAATTCATGTTATCCTCCAATATTAGAAAAAGATATTCTATAGTAGTTAAGTGCAGAATTCCTTCTATAATTTATGGAAATAATCCTCTAAGGAGTTGAAATAGCTGAATAACGATATGAAAGTTATTGAAGTTATATCATTTTTAATCTAAAAGTATGAAAACTCTATTTTCAGGCTCACAGGCAAGGTATAAAACTTTAGTGGTATTTTTATTAGGATGTATAAATATCTTTCAGGTTCAGTTATGGTATTTTAAATAAAATCTTTTATTGATTGCAAAGCTTACAATTCTTAAATATGTTCATTTGAGTTTTGTGTACGTACATTATATCATTATTTTATCCTACAGAAGTATTAACTAGCATTAAGGTCATTTGCTTATTGTTAACAATATAAATCTATCGCACACTAAACACTGAGTTGTGCGAAGAGAGTCAGGAGAAACATCTGTCCGAAATACGGCTAGCGCTGTGGGTAAAAATGAGAGAGAAGGAGCGTGCCTGCCTATACCACATAGGTAAGAGAAAGGGAAACCAGCTAGACTGGCGTAACGGCGCGTTACGTAACAAAGTAGTTTACACTTCCATAAGCAGTTATCAGTTCAAAAATTTCAATTTTTTTTGTTGCACCAAATGATCTGATACCTATACATCCCCATAGATGTAGGTACAATCTACGACATCTTTGAAACTTTATCATAATCTAACTAAATAACGTCTCCAATCGTAGCTACTTAGTGAAAATTAACACTTTCTAGTTCCTATTAAGTCGACAACACAAGAAGATACAAAATACTTTCATCTCTTTGTCGTAGATACAAAGGAGCTTATTGAAACAGGATAAACGTCTGTTATCCAATATTGTAGACGACGAACTTTGAGAGCAAATTATTATCATTTAGATTAGTTCCTCGCGTCTGCGTTACCTGCCACCTCCATATTTTACTTTAGTAACATACTTATAGATTTTATGAATATGGAAAATAAATCTTATTTATTGTAAATATTACATTTTGGCCTTTCAGGCCGAGACAGTAGCGTTATTATTTGATGATGACTCAATGCGAACATCATAAGTATCCTTTACTTCAAACAAAATCCATAATGGACCTTTATTGTATTTAAAACTTAAGACCAAATATTTAAAATAAAGATTCACTCAAAACAAAAAATACCATAAAGTTTTTAGCAGATTATCAAGCTTATCAAATTTAATCAGTGACCCGCTCTAGTAAGGTAAGTAAAATTAATTAGTCTTGAGAAAAGGTTATCTCTCCTTATATATTTCTTTATGCGGGATACAACGTGAATCCGCAAAAAATCATAACTTACCCAATAAGGCCTCCGTACCAATTTCAGGATTATATTTTGTAATCAACGGGTAACGGGTCAAAGTATAACTTACAAAATTTTACACATTAAAGTGTGCGGGTATATACACTGATTTTATATGAAATTAGCTCAAACATAAGTTTGTAGTTTTTTTTCCTAGGAAATACCTATAAATTTTAAATTTTCAAATTTTTCCTTTCTTTGGATTATAAGTTCGCATATCACCCTATATTTCATACGAAATGCAGTAAAAACGAAGCATAAATACCCTTAAATGTTGACTTAGTAGCTTGATTTATTCGTGCTTCAAGAGACCATAGAATTTAATATTTGATAAAAATTTTAGCTCCATACTTTTACGTGATTCCATGATCGTAAATGTTCTTGACAGACGGACAACAAAGTGATCCTTCGAGGGTTTCATTTTTACCTTTTAAGTTATGAAACGTTAACGAAGATCAAAAAAATATATAAGATAAAAAGATTGCCTTGTGATATAAATAGTCCATAAGTTTTTAACAATATTATACTTTAAAATAGCTAAGACTCAGTAAATATTTTTATTTGAAATCAAAATTTTTATCTTCGTTAGTGTAATTTTCGTATTTGAAGTGTAAAAATACGAAATTAAACGCTGACTGTAACGTGACGGCTGTGGGTTCAATTCCTACTCGAGGAAGTGAAATATTTATTTATATTTCTATTTCTTCGATCTGGTGTCGAGGCGTAGCGCGATAAAGCGTGAAGCTATTTTTTTTTAAAGAGTATAATCGATAATTTCCGTTAAATAAAAATATGGAGTGAAAAACTTATATACACCGTTTATCGAAACAATACTTAAGGGAATCCAGTTCTTATATCTAAATAGAAAACGGAAAATGAAATCAAATTAAAGGAACACTTCAACTATACGAACATAACATTTTTAATAATTAAATTACTTAAAAGACGAACTTAAAAGAAACATTTAACCTTTGTTAGAGAAGCTTCCGTTTGACACTAGCATTATAATTTTGGAGCAGCGCTAAGCTATTTACGCAAATCTGGCTTCCGGTGAATGTATAATGTAATCAGCATACACGAACTATGATACCTTACTCAAGATATGTCTGTTCAAAATTGAAGTGATAGATAAGCTTAAAAAATACAAAGAAATAAAAATATTTTTTATTTCTTTGTCTATAACCAGGTTGTAACACCATCGACGGATCAAGTTGTCTATGAGTAGAGGCCCTCAGTACCTATCCATTTCATCCCCATACATGTTAGCCGATTTTCAGTTGTTTGGTACTAGTAGTTTTTAAAATTACTTCTGGAAAAAATCACCAGAAATTTTATTTCGCTACAACCCTTGAAAATTTTTGAAAAAAATATGCTTTTTTAAAAATTATTTTTGTTTCCATGTTATTTCCAAGATTTGTAAGCCGATATTTTTAAAATATTAAAGTATACAATAGAGAAAAGGAAATCACGAGTTGCATCTGAGCTACAGTAGAACTGTATTTCCCAATTTTCTTCCTGAATCCAACGCAGATATTTGACAATTTGTCAAATATCTACCGAACAACTGAAAATCGGCTATTATACATGGGGTGAAATGGATAGATACTGAGGTCCTTTACTCATAGACAACCGTTGATCCGTCGATCGTGTTACACTCTGTATATCTATATATATCCATTTAAATATCAAATGTTCACCTCAATATTGTACGGCAACATTTAAAGTTTGTGTTGGTGTCTGCTTTCCAAGTTGAAATGGTACTGAACCAAATTATAATCGTTTATATTTCCATTTTTTCGCTCTGATGTCGAGGCAAAGCGCGGTGTTGAGTTCTGCCACTCAACACGCAATGCCTCCAGAATTCGCCAGAAAGTGGGGAACGGAGTGTCTTAACACTAGATTCCCTCTGACTACAATGCTGTGTGCGGGATACAGCGTGAAGCTGATTAATTTTGTTAATTTTTTATTCGAAATATAATCGACAAGCTTAATTTATTGCGCGACTGTAAACGCGACAGGTTGTGGGTTCGATTCCCATGGAATATTTAAATATATCGGAAATGATCTTGTGATATTTTCATTGCTTCGCTGTGGTATCAAGGTAAATCGCGGCATTGAGTTCCGCCACTTTAACCCAAATTAGGGAATGGAAGTATCTTAATGGGGACGGAGTGTCTTTACACTAGGTTTTCCGATTCCCTCTGCCATGCTATGTGAGGGATATAGGGAATTTAAGAAAAAGGTTTACTTTACGTATTAAACGTAGTCGACTTTCTATGAAGAAACATTCTCACATTACTA
>DWGR01003052.1:0-12705 GCA_018247715.1 Heliconius burneyi | reverse complement strand
ATATCTATGGGATACAGCATGAAGCTTATAAAATTAAAACTATTTCTAAGCTTATACGTCTTAGAAGGTCGTAAGGATTAGAAAAAATATGAAAAACAAAATAAATAAATCAGCTTGACACTGTATCTCGCACACAGCAGGGTAGGCAGAGGGAATCTAGAATTAAGACAATCCGTTCCTCACTTTCCACTGAATTTAGGAGACATTACGTGTTGAGTGGTGGAACTCAACGCCGTACTTTGCCTCGAAACAGAGCAAAGAAATGAAAATATAAATTTAGATAAATATTTCAATTTCTCGATTGGGGATCGAAATCACAACCTTCGCTATAAAATCACACCCCTGTGCTTCTGGGCCACGAGTTCTTCAAAATGATAGAATAATAATAACATATGCATTTCAATAATTTGTGTTGTACTTACTGGTTATTTACGGTAAGTCACTTTTTTCCAGTAGAAGTGAGTTTCGCCACTGTTGTCGTCGCCTGTCTGTATTTTTTTTTATTATTTTAATTTTTTAGCTTGCTCCATGCTGTATCTCACATATATAGATGAGGCAAGTAGAACCTAGCATTTAGACAACTCCATACACCAATTACCAACAAATTTTTGAGACGTATTTAATCGTGTAGATATCGTAACGACAACCATCACGTTTATAATTAGTCACTGCGCCATGACGAAACAAATTAAATTTAATATTTTTCTTCACAATGTTTGCTTAAAGTAATATTTTTTTGTTGTCCGTACATCAACAAACGCGATCGTTTCCTCGCGGACGTCTGAAAAATTCGACTCGCGACCGCTACGTCACTCACGCCGGAACCGAGCCCCGCCTGAACTGTGGACTCTTATACTACAGTACTTAATTTGTAGTCTAGTACGTATATCTATCTGTATGTACTCGTATATTCACATTATAAGGCATACAGACAGGCTGTCGTGGCGCAGAGGCAAAAGCGTATGATTATAAATATTTTCATTTCTTCGCTAGGACAACAAGGCAATGCGCGGCGTTGAGCTCATCCGCCGTTCAACAGGCAATGCTTCGAAAATTCGTAGGTTACTGGGGAACGGATCTTAATAGTAGATAGGTGCTTAATGCCTACACTGCTATTTGTGAGATAAGGTGCTTGAAAATAAACGTTTATTTCATTGAACTAGCCAATCTCATTAACTAGTTGTTCGAATTGAAGAATTATTATTATATACATAGGATAGTCAATTTATGATTGAAGGTAGGCAATATTAAATAGGGATCAGACTTCCTTCTGGAATTTAATAGGTGTATCACTCATGTACCAGCAATCACCATCTGGTTCAAAATTCATAGGAGTTTTGCCTAGTAATGGTAAAAAACCACTTCACGCTTTTTCTACAATCAGAGTAGATAGACAGAAAGGCTGTTGGTTCTTTTGTTGCAAGAATTCAAAAATTCAAAGACATAGAGCGCTACTTAAATGACAATATAATAGTGATCTCTACTCGAGAAAATTAAATATTTTCAATTTGCATATAATTAATAGACAAATCGCAAGATTTACCCGGCGAAAGAGAGTGTTTTACCACTAAGATTCTACTGCCTACTGTCCCCTACGCGGGACACTGGGTAAAGCTAAATTTATACTGGAACTACATTTGAATAAATTATATGTAACTAAAATATATTTAAATGTTAAAAAAGTACTATTACTATATTTAACTATCAAACACGTTTCTCTTTTGAATAAATTTTTAAATGAACGGTTAAACTACGAACACGGTTATTTATCTCTTCATTGAACATGTCTTAGTATTAAATCTTAAGTGAAATACATTCTAGGAAGTAAACTGGCGACCTGTAGCGTTACATACAGACTGTAGGCGAATTATGTTCAGTAATTTTACTCTCCCATACCCCTTAGGACGTATTTGGTTATGGTGGTCACGTTACGAAAAAGCTTAAGTCTATTCTAATATTAGAAACACGGCTTAGTCTCTGAACGAGTTTCTTTAGTACACAATGCCTCAAAAATTGTGTGGAAAGTGGATAATGGAGTATTTTAACACTGGGCGTTATCTACCCTGCTGTATGTGAAACGTAAAGCGAGAACTGAAAAAAATAACAAACGCATAGCAAATATGAAATATTATATATTAAAAAAACAAGTTTTGTTGAAAAAAATATCTCCCTACAAATTGGCCCTTCGAGCCGGATACAATTAAAAATGTAAAAACAGACAAAAAATATTTAATTAGCCGATATACATTTCATCGTATCAAAAGGCTCGGATGTATGTAATAAATCGCAATTTCTTTATTACCTCATTTCGATTCTGACTGTGACGTCGATGTATGACAAGACAAATGTCGATATTTTTACATAAAGAATTCTAATATAAATCCGAATTCTTTATGCTCCAACCAAAGGCCCTAAAATTATCTAAATAAGAGAATCAGCAAAAAGCAATTACCTGATGATTGTATATTCAAATATTATATATAGTAATTACTTTAAGTTTGTTTTAATTACACTTAAATATATAAAACTAGCTAACTCAATAGCTTTGAATTTTGTCAAAAATGATACTTAATAGTATAATAGGTCTTCCTAAAATATTTAATTTCTTGTGGAATGAGTCTCGATTGTATTTTTAGCAACTATTATATATACTACTATATCACAAAAAAATATAAGACCTCCAATTGAAACACAAAAACTTTCAAAATCCATGAAAAACCGCTGAAAATTTGTATTTTCATTATTCTAAAATTTAGATACGGTGTCGAAACAATATAACATCAACGACAGCCACTTGCCAGGAACGCAGGTTATTTACATCGTCGTACCGTCCCTTTCTCTCTCAAACAAATTGTATAAGGGCATCCCTTTTTTTCGTACGTGACTGGACATTTAGACGCTCGCCGTACTATAATAGCCGGTTTGACAATAACATTAGTTCGTATAGGGAGGAGCATTGATTGCGTTATTGAAAGATCGACGTCGGTTGATTTATGACGAGCTGCCACTGGCCGACATAAATTCCCAGATAAAAACACATCCCTATAGTTAATTAGATTTTTTTTGCGAAATACCCGAAAAATTGAGTTTTTTGATTTATAAGAGTGCGGGCACGTGGTTTGTGTTTTTTTGAGTTGGTAGATGTGGAACTAGGTGGGTTAAATAATTTATGGGAATTAGCTTTGAAGTCTAGTTTGTATCTATATTAAGTTATGATTAATTGTTCGGTACCTAATGGTTGCCTGCGGCTTTACACGCGCTAAGGTTCATGACGCGTTCCATGTTGTATATTAGATACCTGAGGGAAGATTGTGTTAAGACACTCCGTTCCTTTCTGCCGAAGTCTGGCATTGTGTGAGTGGCAGAACTCAACGCCGCGCTTTGCCTCGACACCAAAGCGAAGAAATAGAATGCTTTTTTTAACATCATAGTTTTGATATGTTTATTTCTGAGCTAATTATTAATATATTATTTTGTTCTGCTATATTCTAATCCTAGAACGCGCTCTCAAGAATACTGGTTCCATCTGAAAAAAGCCTTTTATATTGAATAGTCCATTTATCTATCTAGGATGGCTATATAGTCTAACATTACGTTTATCAGTTCGATGTGATCCACTGTGCTTGTGGCCGAGAAAATTTAGATTATGTATGATATACAATTTTTAGTTATCTCTATTTTAACACAGGGGCCAAGCCTTTGATCAATTGAGAACCGGCCAAGTGCGACTCGGGACTAGCGTGCAAATGATTCCGCACCATTACATATAAAAACGTCGAAATATCGTGCTAATTGTATGGGAGCCGTGCTAAATATTTTTTATTTTGTATTTTAGTATTTGTTACTATAGCGGCAACAGAAATATATAATCTTTGAAAATTTCAACCATCTATCACGATTCATGGCACTGTCTGTCATGGTGACAGACGGTCATACAGATAACGGAGTCTTAAAAAAAATCAGCTTCACGCTGTCTCCCGCACATAGCAGGGTAGTCAGAGGGAACCTAGCCCTAAGACACTCCGTTCCCCACTTTCTGCCGAATTCTGTAGGCATTTCGACACCAGAGCGAAGAAATGGAAATATAAACGTAAATAAATATTTCACTTCTTCGAGTGGGGATCGAACCCACAACCGTCGCGTTACAGTCACATCGTTGTGCCGCTGCGTCACGACGGCCTTAACTTAACGGGGTCTTGGTACCTAAAAGATCTGTCCAGGTACGGAACTAATAAAATATAATAAATGAGTTTAAGCGATATACTACGGAAAAGTTAGGAATGCTCTGGTTTCATTACCACAGTTTTATGTTAAATAAATAAGATTCACATTGAGGAAAAGTATTATTACCTTACATCATGTCTCGAGAAAAGTTGGTAACATACGCGTTCTAACCTATTATTAAGCAACTAGGTTCCTATACTCCCCCTGCCTACCCTGCTATGTGCTAGATACAGCGTGAACTTAAAAAGTATCCTACGCAAGGATCGAACCCACAACTATCACTTTCACAGTCCCCTATGCCGCGATGGAGTATCCATCACATATAACTCAACAGACATACCCTCAGAAGTACGTATTAGAGAATAATGGACCTTATTTGAAAGTAATTACGATAGAGTAAGAGACAAGCGTAAGTCACTAGCGGGACGGGCGGCTTAGTACATTTCCTTCATTTCGAAATTCTCGCTCACAATCATTGTAGCAATTTTCCGGGCATCCGTCGTGAGAGGCCGCGGGGGCGATGGTCTAGGAGGTGGTGGGTCATTTCGTGTTATTATATATTTTTTTTGCTATTTTTCTTTCTAGATGGGTAAGGTAAGGTAGGTGGTTAGTCAACCTACCTATATCTTAAAACTCTACTCGTTTTCAATTTACACTTGTACTCAAACGTTTTTAGTTAGAGAGAATCGCACGTCGATTTTTTTCGAGATTCAAGCAATTCTAACTTCGCATTTGGTATCTTGTTGCAATCGATACTTAATTACAATAAAATATATATAATAAAATAGTATTTTTAATATTAGTATTTTTATGCATAATAAATCTTAACAGACTATTTAGAACATCATAATGTAAGTAAAAATAATTAAGGTCATCATCTTACTTCTCATCAACATCTCATTCACCATCGTAAAGGTGAAGATATCAATCACCATGAACGACAAAATTTTTAAAAGCTTTTATTTAAAATATATAAAAATACCAAAATCAAAGATCTTACAAGCAAACTCAAAATGGGACAATAATTTTTAAGTAAAAGAAAAAAACATTACAATAATATAAATACAGACACTAGAATACACTGTAAGCATCAGCCAGCTCCTAGACTACACGAAGGGGGATAAAAAGGGGGTAAAAGGGGGTCTAGGGGCGCAGTGACGTCGCTCAGCGTGTGAAAATTACATTCCAGGAGCGCCTCGCATATCTATCACTTGCAAATTTAACTTTAGTTTCTGAACGTTGTTTGTGAGTTATATACAGCTATACATACATACGATATGTATACAATTTTATGTGTATAACGCTTCAAAATCTTCATTTCGTTCACGTCATATCAATAGAAGGGAGGAAGGAAAGTTTTTATATTGATTTATATTGCAATACTGGGATTTTAATGGATTTTCAAAGTTCTCAAATGTACTTTTTGAGAGAGTAGGGGTAAAATGGTCCATCCATTTGTTATAGTGACAATCTCTTAATGAGTATTTATTTTTACTGTTAATTGTACTATACTCTCCCCGCTGTTTCATAGATATCCACTTCCACTGGTTGGCTGAAAGAGATTTCCTTTAGGAATAAGCCCACTCTTGTCAACAAAATTTTTCTTTTTAAATTTCTGTATATTTTGTTTTGTGCAATAAAGAATATATTATATAAATTTAGTTATAACGAAATTTGGAAAAAAAATTTGAGAGGAATATACGTTGAAGCTATTATTTTTATCATTCTTTAACAATATATTTAGAAATATTATAATTATAATAACGATTTATGTACATATTCCATAAAAAACATAAAAGACAAAGACGAGTTTTCTTTCGGGACTGCGGCGTTTACTCTATACTAAAGGAAGCCGCTTTGAAATATATTTCTTGGTTTTTAAAGGTGAAAGGCAATTATTTTAGTTTAAGCTTAAACTATATGCCACATAAACAGGTTAGGCAGAGCCTTCAGTTTCCCATTTTTTAAATCTTCAATTTTAAAACTTTACAATTTTCGAGACTTTAAAAGGCGTATTAAGTGATGGAACTTAACGTCGGGCTTTGTCTTTTGGTTAAACACGCGATGGTTTTGGTTAAATGAAAAACCATCGCGGTTAGTACCGAACATCGAATCTCGTTCCACTTATATAGAAAAGATAACTAACCACGACACCAGTCAGGTTATTAAAGTAGTTAAAGTTAACGTTGAGAACAGTATTAGAGGCCAATTGAAGATAACTAAAAGATTAACTTTAGTATAATTGTATTGCATCTGACCTTAGCCACCTTCTTCCTCTCTTGCAGCTACAATAGTTGGCATTTATTTAATATTTTCTTTATCTTACTTAAGATTTGAGTGATTTTTTTTCTTAGCATTTAATTCGAAATGTCTCAAAAAATGGGGGGTAGAGATGAATAAAGTGAAATGAAGTTAATAGTAGGTTCCGTACCCTATACCCTCATATGTTCGGAATAAAATATGAAGCAAAAAAATTAAGTTTAGTTATATTCTTTATAGGGTGAAAACGCAAATTTTGATTAAATTTTCCAGATTTTATTTTTACCTGTCTCTAACTTATATTATATATAAGAAGTAAATACCAATATAAAAATACCCAAAACATAAATCGAACCCACTACCTGTCCATCCAGTGTTGCTTATTCACTCAATTGCCCCTTGATAAGGGTTAAGAAGTCATAAATAAAACTTTGAATTCTCATCCTCATTTATTATTAACACCTAAAGTAAGGACATATGAGATTCTTCGGAGACGTTGTCGCTTTAAAAATGTAGATACTTTAAAATTGTTAGCTTGTTCAACAAATTTTCCTTTTATTTTATTTATACTTTTACAGTAGTTATGTACTGACAAATGTTTATTTTAAATTTATTTTTATTTCTAATGGAAATAGATTGTATACATATTTGTTACCCGTTGTGGTGCAGTGAACGGCGTGTGAAAACTCGCTGGTTGTGATTTCAATTACCATTTGAGGAAATCCATTTTTTTTTTCATTACCACATTTTACCACATTACCTATAAAACCCAGCCTACTCTTCTAAATACGAGAAAAATAATTAAGGTGAAAAGAAACTGTAGACTTCAATAAAAATTTAAAAAAAACACAATAGTTTATGGCTAAAGAAAAATAATACTTTTTTTTAGCTTCACGCTGTATCCCGCACATAGCAGGGTAGACAGAGGGAACCTAGTGTTAAGACTATCCGTTCCCTACTTTCTGCCGAGTTCTGGGGGCATTGCGTGTTGAATGGCAGAGCTCAACGCCGCGCTTTGCCTTGAAACCAGAGCGAAGAAAATGGAAATATACGTGTAAATAAATATTTCACTTCTTCGAGTGGGGATCGAAGGGGAGCGTACGAAGTCACACCCTTGTGCCGCTGCGCCACGACGGCCTCTTTACTTTAATTTATATTTATATAATGGCCATATATAATACAGATTGTAATTTAATGCAAAACATTATTTATTTTAGCTGAAAAGGCGGAAGAAAATCTTGTGTTAAAACACCAGATTCCACCTAAATTCGAGATTCTAAAAATGAAGGTATAGATTCATATATTTCTGTAATACTTCCCTGCTATTTAAGATAAATAAGGTAATATCAATTTGATAAATCAGGTTATATCAATTTTGTATACCATTGTACCGTTAATTACTTTTGAACCCAAAACCATTACATATAATCAAACACGGCGTCTTAAAAATGTTGCCCGCTACAACGACAAATTTTTGGATATATTTTGAAGTAAAACTTCGTTAGATTTGTTATTTAAAGCAATTACTGTATTCAGTACTGTATTGGATATACTTTAAACTAAAAAAAACACTTTAAAATTAAAAAAGTAATTCTATCTTAATTTTAATTTTATCTTAATTAAAAAAGTAATTTTATCTTAATTTTTGACGCTACGTAATAACATTCTTATCAAATAAAACTATAAGTCACATTTAATACATTTTAGATATTTTTCAGCTGCACGTTGCATCTGATACAACAAATGCAGCTGCATGATATACGAGGATAGGCAGAGGGAATATAGTGTTAAGACACTCCGCTCCCCACTTTCCGCCGAATTTTCCGAGGCATTGCGTGTAAAATGGCGAAACTCTACTGAAATAGTATGTGTTTAATAATATTAGTATGTATGTAATATAATAAAAAAAAACAAATCAGCTTCACGCTGTATCCTGCACACAGCAGGTTAAACAGAGAGAACCTAGTGTTAAGACACTTCATTCCCCACTTTCTGCCGAATTCTGGAGGCACTGCGTGTTGAGTGGCAGAACTCCACGCTGCACTTTACCTCGACACCAGAGCGAAGAAATGGAAATATAAACGTTAATATTTCACTTCCTCGTGGGTGATCGAACCCACCAACCGTCGCGTTACAGTCACACCCTTGTGCCACTGCGCCACGACGGCCTCTTATGTAAAATATTTTTGATATTAAATAAATGCCAACGATTGTAGCTACAAGAGAGATGACTAAGGTCAGATGCCATACAATTATACTAAAGTTAATCTTTTAGTTATCTTCAATTGGCCTCTGATGCTGTTCTCAACGTTAACTTTAACTACTTTAATAACCTGACAGGTGTCGTGGTTAATTATTCTTTTTATATAACCGGACTTCATGATAGGTATAGATTCGATATTTTTTGTGATTGTGTTCAGTGAATATTTATTTATATAATTCGTCTTTAAACGCGGTTGTTGTTTTCATTTCCATTAATTTCTCACTCATTGATAACAAGACACTACGCAGTATTGAATTCCGCCACTCTCCACGCAATGTCTCGAAAGTTTGGCGGAGTTTTAGAACGAAGAGATTCTAGGTTCCTTTTATATACCCTCATCATGCCGAATATATAATTGAAACTAAAAAAATATATTCCTTAACCACTCAAAAGTAAAAACTTACGAAATTTGTCATTAAGCGTACATTCAGGCTAACTTTAATAAGAAAGTCAACGAAGTCAACGGCGCGGTCTCAAACAGAAACTCTCCTTTGTTTTCGCTTTTTGTATCTTTTTTTAAGGGATTTGTATATAGAGCGCTATTTAATCTATATCTTTGTAACCATCCTTTAGTTAAATTATGATAAAAGTGAATATTTCTTTTAAAGTAATTGTTAAATTTCTTATTAATATACTCGTATTGTCACTATAAAAAATGAACGCTTATCCATTTTACCCCTATTCTCCCTAAGTGTGCCAACATTTGAAAAATCCATTTAAATACCAACATGGCATGAATTAATATGAAAAATAATCTTTTATCACTCAGCCCACAGTATCCTTAAAAAAAAACTCCTAAATACCAACATGGCATGAATTAATATGAAAAATAATCTTTTATCACTCAGCCCACAGTATTCTTAAAAAAAAACTCCATGCAGATTAGAACTAGTGTAAGGAAACTCCATTCTCCAGTTTCTGCCCAGATTCGTGACATTGCGCGTTAAATTGCGGAACTCAACGCTGGGCTTTTTCGTGCCAGACCAGTGAAAGGAAAATAATTTATTGTTCCAATTTTTTTTAATATACATAACATGGGGAACAGACTGATATTAATTGCTAATTCTAACTATCAAAAAATTTGCTTCACGCACACAGCAGGGTAGGCAGAAGGAATTGTCTTAACACTAGTGTTAAGACACTCCGTACACTCTTTACTTCGAATTCTGGGGGCACTGCGTGTTAAGTGGCAAAACTTAACGCGGCGTAAATGTAAATAAATATTTAATTTACTCGAGTGGGGATCGAACCCACACCGTCGTGTTACAGTCACACCTTTGTGCCGTTGCGCCACGACGGCCTCTTCTATCACTCTATCCTCTAACTATCACTTATTCGAAATGTATAATTTCTTTCTGTAATTTACTTTTGGATTTCATACAACTCTTACATGACTTTTACATATAACTGCTTCTTCTATTGAGTGTGATGATATTACAAACTATATATCAATTGCCTTACCAAGATATTTATATGTAGAGAATCAAAAGATATTTTTTAACTTCAAGTTGAGGCTAGTCGTAGCGCACAGAAGTCTGCGTCTATAAAAGGAAGTAAGAAATGATATACTTAATATCTTAATTGTGGCGTTGTGTTCTGCCAGTCAACACACAATGCCTCAAGAATTCAGGGGAAAATGGAAAACAGATGTATCTTAATGGGAACGCAGTATTTTGACACTAATTTCCTAGGTTCCCTCAACCTCCGCCGCGGAAGACTCAATAGTCCCCGCGTCTCGCGGCCAGTGGCGGTTGAGAAGGAGCACCTTGAGGTTTTAGTGGGTATTCGGACGGCTCTCGTCTGCCGGATTTCCTCACGAAAAAAAAGTTCCCTCAACCTACTCGCTATAAATAGGATAAATTGAAGCAAAAAGCACGGTATTCAGGGTAGGCAAAGAAAACTTAGTGTCAAGACATTCCGGTTTTATCTTTTCTATATACATGTTATTATTGTTGCTAAAAACGATACAAGTGGCGCCATCTTCCGCGCGGTAGCTAAACTAGATGGTGTGAACCATTATGGTTCATCCAGAAAATATAAGAAGTTAATAATCGTTTAAGTTTTTACAATTTTGTCTTATTTGTTTGATCTTATTATATACCAAATTGCAAATGTACACGAATGATATGTTATTTACTATAGTTTATGGTATCGTCTTATTGAAATCTTGAAACGTACTAAAAATTTGGGATATAAATTCAATATAATATGATCTTAAGCAATTTTCGCTATTAAGTTATGTTATAGATGTAACTGTAACGCTGATTGTAACGCGACGGTTGTGGGTTCGATTCCCACTCGAGGAAGTGAAATATTTATTAACTTTTATATTTCTATTTCTCCGCTTCAGTGTCGAGGCAAAACACGACGTTGATTTCTGCCACTCAACACGCAATGCGTGTCTTAACATTATGTTCCCTCTTTCTACCCTGCCGTATGCGGGATAAAGCGTGAAGCTGATTTTAGATTTTTTTATATATTTTTTTTTTAGTTATATTAAAGTAAATATTCGTATCGTTTCCATGTTGAAGTACAGTTGGTTACATCGAAATAATTATCGGAGATGTAATATAGACTTCCTCGATAGATAAGGAGTTTTCCACTTCGAACAAGTAGCTGCTGCAGCTTTAGATATAATATTACCTACAACAGATTTTGTTTCTTCACGCTTTATCCCGTTTGGCAAATCCCGCGTAGACAGAGGGAAAACGATAGATATACATACTTTTAGGAATTTAATGAATTTTAATGCGAGTGTAACATTAACAGTTTTAGTTAATACTACTAGTTACATTTTAATAATCGGACTAAATCCAGGCTACAGAAGAAAGCCAATAAAGAAATACTTTTGACTTAAATCATGAAGCCTTCATGACGTAGGTCAGTACATTTTTTTTAAGGAAAAGGTTTATTAAAAAAGAAGGTACACATACAAAATTTCAAAAAAATCCCAAGTCACCGAGTCGAAGAACGCACTAAATACTGAGATAGCGGCGGATCAAAGCTCATTGTGGGTACATTGTACGCTAATGCGCCATTCAGACGGACACCATTGTATGGTGGTTTGTATGGAAACGTGGTTGTCGTCCTCGTGGTGCAGTAGGACAGCGTGTGACTGTGACTGCGTTGGATGTGGGTTCCATAGACGTGATTAGGAGTGAGGTAGGCAAATGGCAGATAACCTAAGGACACTTTTTTCATGGTTTTCCTCTGGTTTCGAATGACTTGACCGGCGGAACTCAATAATAGTCTTTAAATTAAATTCAACCATATTAATTTAATATTCGACAGAAAAATTGTAAGTTGAGGCCAGTCGTGGCGCAGTGGGCACAAACATTCCAAGTTTAACCATTTCTGCGATCTATTTATAGGGTAAGGTGCGGCGTTAAGTTCCGCGACTCAACACGTAATGCCAACAGAAGAGGCGGAAAGTAGAGAATGGAAGTATCTATATGAGAACGGAGTGTTTTAACACTTGGTTTCCAGCCTACTCTGCTATGTGCGGGATACAGCTGAAGCCATAAGATGTGTAATATTTTTATTACAAATCATCTCAATGAAGTTATATAAGGTTCCTTATTTAGGTTCCTAAATTTACCTGTAAATAGTCATCATCACACTATCATTTAATTTATACGGTTTAAAAATACTACCTATTAATAAGTCGTAAAAAATATATAATTATGTGGGTAGGTACTAACAGCTTTTATTAGTTCAACTTGTAAAAATGTCATTAAATTAAAGAAATTGAAGTTGATCTACTTGTAATAATTTTATACACATAGAACTCGGTTTTTGGCTGGTTGAGCTGGTCTGATGATGGAGCCAGGACCTGACTGGCCTGACTGGCTGGTAGGGACATTGATAGTGGAACTCTGAAAAGATTATTTGAAAATCGTTCGAGTTTGGGCTCATATAATTTAGAGTTACTTTTATAACACATTCTATATCAAGCGCAT
>DWGR01003051.1:0-12705 GCA_018247715.1 Heliconius burneyi | reverse complement strand
AGTTTGATAACATTTATTCCCGTAAGTTTAATTGTCCGGGTTAACAGTTTGCGAGTCGTTTATATATTTTTAAAAACCTTAGTTAAGAAATACTTTATAATATATTCAAAAAATATATCCGTTTTTTTTTTCTAGATTGCATTATTTTTATGCCTCTGGTAACAAGACAAAACTTGGTATTGACCTCCACTACTAATGCGAAATATCAAAAATAGGGCCGAAAATGGTAACGGAGTGTCTAAACACTGGATAGACTCTCTGTCTACTCTGCTTGCGAGAAAAAGCGCGTGCGACATTTAAAAAAGCAATGATTATTATAAGCTGATATCTAATTTTTCACACAAGTAGGTGCGTAGATTGCGAATTAGAAGCATGTACTCGTACATACATATACTTGTATATGGAGAACAACAGAGTGACGAACTTCGGAGCGAAGTAGCTTTGATAACCAGCGCCAAGTTAAATCCGCTTTCCCTTTGGTACACGGACAGATTAAAAACTTTATTTTATCTTCTTTGTATTAGTTATAAGTTCCCGCTGGAAATAAATATTTGTAAATATATTCGTTTCTATAGTAAATTAAAAAGCGACAAAGACATTTTTTAATAAAGTCTTTCTTTTATTAAACGAAAGTAGAATTGTTGAGGCCGTTGAGGCCCAGTATGTTAACTGGAACTGACTGCAAATGATGGTTGAGTTCTCACACTCAGACGATTATTGCATCTAAAAAATAACGGTTTTAGGTAACCTAACACTATATTCCCTTTGCATCCCCTATTATAAGCGAAATGCGTAGTGAAACTGAGAAAAGCTGGTATTCTTTATGAAATTGTGAATGTAATGAGAATTGAATTTGATTAAATAAAATCAAGATGCACTTAAAATAATTGTATTTGTCAGTAATTACAAATAAAAATGCTAATATTCTTTTTTGCTCCACACTGTATCCTGCAGGGAGGCAGAGGAAACCTAGAGCTAGGACAGTCCGTTCCTTGGAATGAAGATATTAAATATATAATTTTTTCCAGTGAGAATCGC
This sequence comes from Heliconius burneyi, assembly GCA_018247715.1. Taxonomy (NCBI): domain Eukaryota; kingdom Metazoa; phylum Arthropoda; class Insecta; order Lepidoptera; family Nymphalidae; genus Heliconius; species Heliconius burneyi. The sequence continues at coordinate 11,667 of DWGR01003051.1, read as the reverse complement.
AACCTGTCACGCTTACAGTTACATGCATGTGACGATGCGCCAAGTTGGCCTCTTTCCACTTGTCGTGAAAAACGAGCATGTTAAAATATAAACCCATATATCAGGTTAATTAAACGATTAGTAAATACCTCATTCCGGGGGAGCCTCTAAGTTGGGAGGGCGCCTGACCCAGTTACAAAAGAGTGTAACGATCCCTCCAATGAGACAACGTTGACCCAAATACAGATTTTAGTATCACTCTTACTTACTCTATTCATATCGTACGTAGTTTTGTCTGATATGACGTTTAATAATTTATTTAAGAAAAAAAAATCAGCTCCACACTGTATCCCTCCACACAGCAGGAAAGGCAGAGGGAAGGCTAGTGTTAAGACACTCCTTTCCCCACTTTCTGGTGAATTCTGCAGGCATTGCATGTTGAGTGGCAGAATTCAACGCTGCGCTTTACCTCGACACCAGAGCGAAGAAATGGAAATATAACTCAAACATCGCGTTACAGTCACATCCTTGTGCCGCTACGCCACGATAGCCTCAATATATAGAAGTCTTTTTGAGAACTTGAAAACATAGGGTTAAGAAGGTTCTTCCATCCTCCACTTTTTCACTCCACTTGAGGCATAGCGTGTTAAGTGGTGGAACTCAGCGCTGTGCTTTGCCTCGTTACTAGAGCGAGGAAATAAAATGACTTAGCATTTCATTTCCCGGATTGAACCTACAATCGCTGCGATTATAGTAGTACATTTGTTCCTGCGGCACCACGAACTCATCAACCATAGGTACCTAATGATTGCTATTTTTCTCTTTACGATGTCGATTGTGGATAAGAGGGACGCGGGATGCAACGTGAAGCCAATGATCCCAATAACTTTCAAGCTCATGACGGCTACGTCATGTCAAAAATGCCATCATCATATCAAAACAAAAACTGATTATGGAATAACTAATCAAGGAAATTATTCATCAACACGCTTGATTTAATGTGTCCCAGCATTATGGACGGTCGGGTCGACTGTAGTCTGTAATTAATTTAAACTTTTGGTAATAAAGCGGCGTTGGTTAAAGTGCTATTTAGTGTCGTGAATTGGTGAATTAATCAGGTAAATATGGAATTTTACAGATTATTGGCGAATGATTATATTGTAATAGGCTTCACGCTGTATCCCGCACACAGCAGTGTAGGCAGATGACGCTCCGTACACCATTTCCACCCAATACTGAAGGCATTGAGTGTTTAGTGGCGGAAATCAACGCCGCCCTTTGTTTCATTTGAAATATAAATTTTAAATAAATATTTCACTTTCTCGAGTGGGGATCGAACCCACAACGAATCAGTTTACAGTAACACTCTGTGCCCCTGCGCCACTAACGGCCTCAGGCTTATTGTAATAGTTTTTTAATAAATCATTTAATACTCAGTATATTTTCTTTATCTATTTTTATTGCAACCATCGCTTAGCTGACTGACGTAATGACGTGATTGAATGGTTGCAATCACCACTCGGAACTATGGAGAACTAAATCTCATTGATGAGGCATTGCGTTATGAGTGGCATAAGTTATTTGAAAGTGAAATCGAATCTATAACTTTGATCCTACTGCTTGCAGCTTGTGGGAGAATAGTTTGATGGTAATCATGAAGTTGGTAGTGGTCCGTCGCGGAAAGAGTGCCTACACGAAGGAGTGTCTTGTATGTCGGACATTCGTATCTCGAAACTCACAGAGCGCCCATCCTACATACATATTGAGTGTATACATTGTTTTTGTGTATGTTAAAAATTAGCATGTTGCTGACTTGAATATATAAAATTTTCTCCTAGAAAAATATTTTAACCCGTCTATAAAAAAAAACTTAAAAACTCTTTTTCCCCTAAAATACTTTATAACTTTACTTTTCTTTTATACTTTAAAAATAAGGAATTAAAAATCAGTTTATAAAAAAAACTTTAATTTAATCATTGTATTAATAATAAATAATAAAAATTAATAATCACTTTAATAATCCAAAGCACAAAACAAAGCTACACCACGTTTGATCCAGTGAGCTTGCGGCTTGTGGGTCACCAGCTCGATGGTCATCACGTAATTAGTGGAGTGTCCGGTCGTGGAGAGAGTGCCCGCGCGGAGGAGTGTCTTGTACGTCGGACACTCGTAGAGACCGGACGCGAGACGATGGTTTTGTTCTGGCTTCATGTAGATTATAGCCATTTCTGTTGGAAATTTGTGTGTCATATCATTACTACATAGGTAGGTCATTTATCGTGGTAGATTAAATACGTTGAGTATGTCGTGACGTGGAGATAAACGCCGTCTGTAAACCCATTTCCCTTTGGGACGATGGATTATTTTCATTTGTCCACTCTAGTCACAAGACAAAGTGCGACATTGAGTTCACAACAGAATGTCTCGAAAAATAGACGGAAAGCTTGGTACAGTGCGTCTTGAATCACGTGATATTTTTCCATCGACAAAATAACTTCGGATTTTTTTTAATCATTTTATCTTTATCTTTATCTTTTGTCACACGACTTAGTTATTTCCATTCGACACTATAAGGACAACAAATTAGAAAATATTAGTTCTATATATTTATTTCACCCCAAAAACTCTCTTTAAAAACATATAATATAAATCATTAAATCATAGAAATATTTTCATCTCATACGTCTCCTGATTCATAAACATTAAACTAATCGCTAAACCAAACTGGACTAATGAATGGCTTCCCATAATATATGTACGGTAAATAAAATTTTATTGCCTCAAGTACTTGTGTGATAAATTATAATTAATTGGTACAAATTCAATATGTACCTACGCTCCACGATTTATTCTCTAATGCATTTAATATTAATGTGTTTGCAGTGCTGAGTAAATGCATTGGTTGTATATTCATTTCTTTTTGTTTTCAGCTTTACGCTGTATCCTGTATATGGCCGAGTGGATAGAGGAAACTCAACTCAACGCCACGCTTTGTCTTATTACGAGAGCGTAGAAATAAAAATATTAAATAGTTTCCCCGACTGGGACTGGCCTTTAGATTTGGACAAATCTGTGCGTGGAAACGCATAATATAGAACCCGGCTTCTCCTATTTGTAATTTATAGTAATAACTACAAAATATTAACTAACCAGTATACAATTCCTTTGGCCTGCTCTCTTCGAGTGCCATATCGGTAGGATTCCACCGCGCGCCTTCGAGGAACAGTCCACTCACACAACAACCGTCGTCCGGTTTCTTTTGGGGAGGGCCTGGTAAAGCCTAGGTACGAATATGGTTTTTAATAATGTGTAAATTATACTTCTTATGTGAGACACATTTTTTTGAATTGGCTTTACTTCTTTACAGCATCACGGGGAGTGGAGAGGCGTGAGTATCTCGCCCCTGAAGAATATGTACAAGTTTTGATGGACGCTCGTGATGGTTGGCAATCTCAGGAGACTGGCCTGCATAAGATAATGAGTGGGAATTTAGCCGTTGGGCCCCGTCGCGCCGAGGCGCGGATCGTTGTGCCAGACATTATCGAAGGCTTTGGCTATATTTAAAAAAATGGCAGCCATGTCGCTGTGAATCGTTGTATTGCACGATGCGTTCCATTAGCCGGTTAACTTGGTAAATGGTGGTGAAGCCGGTTAACGAGTGATGTGATCTAAAGCCGAACTGCTTATTGATGAAAAGCCACGAAGCGCTATAAGCTTGCACTTTTTTGCCTTTGTTGATAACTTATTAAAATAAAGGAAGGAAGTAATTATTGATTACTAGTTGACCACATTTTTTTATACTGGAAAAACAGATATGCTCCGACATATGTATATGAGAAAATAAACTCATCTAGACGTGACTGAGTCTTCGTTTGAGAGTAAATATTACATTTCTTTGGCATACCTACTAAAAGCATGCATAGCATAAATAAAGATAGAGTAATTTGTCATTAGAATTAACAAATTCCTCCTCTTTTCTTTTCCCAAATAAATACTAATGAGATCAAGACCAAATTAAATGGTAAAATTTTATTAATACCTCAAAAGCATAAGCAACCGTGTCTATAGCAATCACGTGTTTCCTCGCATAATTCTGAAGGGCGCCAGTAAGAAACGCTTGGGGGAAGTAGAAGCCGGAGATCCAGAACACTTTGGGTATGCCACCATCCGACCAGTTTTGCATGAATTGTACGCGGAGGCACAAATCTTTTACCCAGGCGGCTGGAAATAATAAAATAGGAGTTAGGAAGAAAATAGTTTAAGACCATAATAAATAAGTGATAAAGACAATCATAAATAATAATAATAATTGTTTTAGCGTGTGTTCCCGGCTTAGAATAGGATCACCCTGGTACTGGTGGTGTCGTAAGAGGCGACTAAAGTACGAGTGGGAGAGTCACGCCGACAGCAATGGCGACACGCATGGGCAGACTCGACCAGATAATTACCACCCCTGGCATTTATAACCGGCGTGAAGTAGTGGCTTTATGCCACTGCGTTTCGCATTAGGTAATGCCGGGCTCCGGGGGCCAGCCACCCCAAAAGCAGGCAACGCACCAGTAGCTCCTCTGGTGTTACGCGGTGTCGTGGGCGGCGGTGATCACTTACTATCAGGTGACCCGTACGCTCGTTTGCCATGCTTATACCATAAAAAAAAAGCTAGATGCAGTATCCTGTATATTATATCCCGTATATAGGTAGTATAGATAAAAACGAATGAAGACTTCGTTCCACTCGCACCGCCCAATTTTTGAGACATTGTTTGAGGCCGTCGTGGCGGGAGTCCGCTACTCGAGAGAAGAATTATTAATTATTGATATTTCATTTCTTCGCTCTGGTAGCCAGGCAAAACATAACGTTGAGTTCCGCCACTCAACACGCAATATCTCAAAAAATCGGCGGAAATTACGGAGTGTCTTAACACTAAGTTCCTCTGGATACCCTGCTGTGTGAGGGATACAGCGTAGAGCTGGTATTTATTTATTTATTTACTCTTTACAATATAAAATGTAACAAAAAAATAATCTAACCAAGCGGCTTCAAAGATGGATAAGCCCGATTACTCCACATGTCCGGCACGGCGTTGCGTGCGAGACTACCGGACATGCTCTCTAATGCTTCCGACATCACCACTAAACCTTTTAACGCTTTTTGTAGGTCTCTAGAAATAGAAATAATTAGATATGGACAGAATATAGTAATGATAAATAGGCAAAAAATAATAAAAAAAATTAATTAATTAAAAAAACATAACATTACATTTAAAAAATAATTATTTATTTAAAAATTACTTATATCATAATTAGTTATAATAAATTATATCATAATGTATAAATAAGATATAATAATATATAAGAATAAAAATATATAAGAATAATAATACATAAGAATAAAAATAACATAAATTAATATTACCCGAGTGAGAATCGAATGCAAAACATCTCTCTCGTAAATGCATAGCGTAGTAGCATATTATTTATACTTTGCCATACGTACGCATTCTTTATATATATTTCACTTTACATTAGAGCTAGTTATATTTAACTTGATTGACTGATTGGTTTCTAGTTATAAAACTCAATAAAAAACACCTTTAAAACAAGATTACTCACTTCAAGGAGTTATTAATCACTACCAACAGTTTGTTATAACGTATCGCCTCTTGTATCAACACTGTATTGAGGGATTCTTTGTAAGAAACGGGATATCTGTGGAAATATATCTTATTACAGTCACACCGTTGTGCCAAGTGCCACGACTGGCAATATAAATTTATTATAGTTTTGACTTCTCGTATACCCACGTGGTAGCTATATAAGCTTGATCCAGCAATGCTGGTAGAACTTCTAATATCTCTATCGCGGCAAGTTCTGTCATCTCCTCGGCGCTGAGACCGCCTTCGCCGCTCACTTCTTTTGGTTGTAAACTACTTAAAATATCTGGTTAAGGGGAGGATAACAGATTATACCATTTTATATTTAATAATTTAATGTTCACTTAGGAAAAATACATCTATATATTTTATTTACAGACAGATACCTTTCTCTATCTAACGACCAACAGATACAAAAAAAAACGTTCAGCTTACAATATAAATATATGTTATTTAGTAAAATCAATACAAAATACATGAAAAATAGTAACTACGTTGTTTTTTGTTGCTATCTTCCTATCTGAGTTCTCTATAATATGTAAAATAAGAAAAATACCTTGAAAATATTTAAATTGATCAAGTAACTCACGTATACACGACATGGTCTCGGACATGGCGTAACTAATATTAGCGTTGCTGTGGAGCCCGAAGAGAGACGGATCGTCGTTAAGAGGTAGAGTTCTTATATATTTTGTGTAATCATCTATAGTGGATGCAGATGGTTGCTGAAAAAATTATATATTACTACTAATGTATTTTTTAGCTTCACGCTGTATCCCGCATGTTGCAGGATAGACTAGACAGAGGGAACCTTGTGCTAAACACTCCCCATTTTTTGAAGAATACTGGAGGCATTGCATGTTAAGTGGTGTACACTCGGCACCAGAGCGGAGAAATAAAAATATCAAATATTTCATTTCCTCGATTGGGATTCGAACCCACAACTTGTCGCTTTAACAGTCACATGTTTGTGTACCTGCACGACGACTGGCCTCACTGTATTAATGTGTTTTTAAAACAAAATACTACGTTAAGTATAACGTCTAAGACATTTTGTCCTCAAAATGGTGAGAAATAATAAATTATGATAGAAATATCTTTCACCCAAACCACAATACCAATACTGACCTGTCTGTAAGCCCCGTTCTCATCGAAAATACATCGATCGTTTAGAACACTAGTGGTGTAATAGTCGCCCAGGAGGCACAGCAGACACCGCCGGTCCCAGTCGTCGGTCACGCGACCGCCGTAGTTGATGTGGCCCGCTGTGTATGTCAGCATCTGTAGTGAAGTTTTGGAGATATAATTAGGGGATACAGAAATATATTTGTCGATTCTGCATTCTTTCAATCTTCATATTTTCTCGGCACATTTCATCAAAATATCTGTACTATTATTTTGCTAACTTACTCTGAAATTAACAGAAAATGGGGGAAAAATAAACTTTTGACAGACAAATGTTTGAAAATTACAAAGAAAAATCTTAAGTAACTAACACGCAACGGCACTTCTTGATATTCGGTAAGGAACATATGGAGCTGAGAGATACATATACGTAGATCTCCATCGGTGAACTCGTATGGGATGTTGAAGCCAAGGGGACCGAACTTCCTTCGTTCTAGTACCACACCGTGGAATAAGCTTAGGGAGAAAAGTAACCACTGAAATTACACATTTTTTTTGTAATCTTTTTGTTTCTTTCTGACATTTATATATTATTATTATAGATAGAGAAATGGAGGTCATTCGCCACAAGCGTGCGACTATAAACACGACAGTTAGTGGGTTCGGTACCCAATTAATTATTATGTATTAATATTTTTATTTATCCGCTATCGTAACAGTGCAACGCGCGGCGTTAAGTTCCCTCATTCAACACGCAATGCCTCCAAAATCTGAAAACAAAATTGTGCTTATTTTTTATTATTAGTGAGGCTCAAAATATCGTCTTTTGGAAAAGGTCTAAATGCTCTGATCACTAAGCCATACATATAGTTCTCATTACCCTTCGTCGAAATTTATATACACCCGCTTATTGGAAACAATTTTTTCCAATACCAGAAATAAGCAATATTTTTCTGAACGACCAATTTGGTACGAGAGTATACTATTTATAAAGAATTCAATATACGAGACGACCCCAAGAGACACGGGTTCAAATCTCTCAATTTTAATTTTTTATACCATTTATAAATAATATATTTTTATTCTGAGTATATTGTCGATGTATTCGTAAGATCTTTTGAACGCGAATTGGTTAATTAAGTTAAGTAATTAATGCGAATTTATTTTCCCATTCCTTAACCCTGTTCTGCCATCGACACGCAACGCATCCAGAATTAGGCGGAAAATGGGACCCGGAATGTCTTAACATTAGGATCCCTCTTCCTACCCTGCCGTGCGTGGGATACAGCGTGAAGCTGTTTTTTTGATTCTATAATATCATCTCAAAAGATATAAATAGTTAGTAAACCCATTAAGCTCTGGCTAATTGATATCTATCTTTATTTAAAAGTTTCAAAAATTTGTGTTAATTTATATCTTGAATATTCTAGTTTTCATAACTAGATTTAAAGTACAGACAAAACAAACCTTAAAGTTTGGAACTTTGCTGTCCGTAGAATTGAAATAATCAAGAAAATCTGGCACTTGGTTCATATAAGCTTTGAGTAAGTTTGCCTTTATCCCTCTTGGTGGTTCTACTGTCATTTTATAACCTTAAATATTTAATAAGTCATTTGTGAATTAAAATTATTTAAATAAAATCTTATTTAATAACGACACTTTTTTTTATCGAAAAATATATCCTCACGATGGTAGGGAATACAAATCCCAATCACCGTGCGTTTAACATTAATTAATAACATCTCTATATAGATAGAAAACGGATAAGAGATGTACTTAGAATGTATAGTAACATGTCATAATGCAAACGATATTGTACTTTCGTAAAGTTAAACATATTTAGTAAAACAATAATTGGAATCGATGGAAATGGAAAATCAAGAGATTTTAAATATTATGATAAGCTAATACAGATTACTATTATTCTATACATTCGATTATTTGGTGCAACAATGACGTAATTGCACTTGAAAAAATCTAGTCTTGTAGAAATGCTGCTTACAATTTCAATTGTGCTTAATGCAATTAAAAAAATGGCGAAACGTCATTGTTATACTAAAAGAGCGATGTGGTATATTAGGCTTTTTTACCATTTTGTAATAAGGCGACCGGGAAAAACGGTGATGGGGTCGAAGTAAGCCATAGCCTGAAATCTTTGTGTACTTGTTCTGGTATTATTTGTTCCACGTTCAGCTCCAATGTTGGCATCCAAGATGGGGATAGATGGCAATTCTAAAAACAATTGTCGGTAACAATACCAGTTATACTCGAACTTTATACATTTGAAACCACATTTCATGTCTCTTACAATATTTTTGCCTTTCCCTAACAAATAAAGAGCTTTTTTGATAAAAATATATTATGTAGAAAAAAAATTATCAATAGCATCCATTTTTATAGTACCAATAATAAATAAAGAATTCAGTTTAAAAATAAGATCAAGCTTAAATTTGCTCTATTTTAATAACGTTCACAAATACATACTTAAAGTTCGCAGACATCTAATATCCTTTTACACTGAAAAAGGCGACATAATACTAAAATGACAATCAAACAAATCCAATATAATACAACAGAAAAGAAATAAAAAGTTAAACAAAGCAAAAACGAAAACGAAACTAACCTGGAAAAATACCCAATTTCCGAAATCGCAGCCCACTCTCATCATCGCCTCGGCGAGCGGCCCCTGCCCTTGACCGAGGGAGATACTCTCGAAACGCTTACCCATCTTCATTTTGTCGGCGAACTTTAGAAGATCTACAATTTCGAGAGATAAACTTTGCGATGTTTATAGGATAAATATTTTTTTTACTTCACGCTTTACGCCTTTTTCTTCATGTAACAGGGTAAGCAGGTGTCTAGTGTTAAAACACTCCGCTCACCATTTTCCTTCGAATTATAGGGGCAGTGCTGGAACTGGACGGCATGGCTTAAGCTTAAAATCAAATGGAGGGAATATTCATACAATATACTAATATTTTTGATCAGTATAAAATGTACACAACACACGGTATTCTTCTGTGCACAGGGTATAAGGTCTGAGGGCAAAGGACAAGGTTTCTATCCTGGAAAATGCATGAGATACATGAAGACGAAAAAAAAAACAAATAATTGAATATTCTCAATAACATATTTAGCTCAAAAAACAAAAAGGTAAAATCAAATATTTTATTGCTTTCAGGGTAAAAAGTAAAAATTAATAACCTGCAGCCGGGTCAGTTCCAGTGGACAGAACAAATATAATAGGTGCCAACGGATCAGATTCAGCATACAGAGCCGCCAAGTCGGCCGGCTGAGGCTCCACGAACCTAGCGCCCAGCCCTGTCACTACGTAGTCCTAGAAAATGGTAGAAATGGAAAATGGCGGATTTTATTTTTATTGAAATATATTTAAAATTCTTTTATGCAATAAGTTGACTAATTAACAGTGTATGAAGTTAGTAAGAAACACACATAATGTCATATAATAAATTAGCTCATTCATACTTTTATTTTTTATTTATACTCGTATAATAACAACAGTTTTAATTTGATATTAGCAACAATTATTAGAATATAACACACATAGCAGATTAGCCAGAGGGAACCTGGGAACGTAGTGAGAAGACACTTCGTTCCCATTAACACCGTTCCCTTCTCTCCGCATCTTTTATCATATTATAATTGTTTAAAGTTAAAATATAAAAAAATATTTGTCAATATATTCATTTATTATGTAATCATAAATTACATAGAATTAATGTAATAAAAAAATGTATTTTATTGTACTTACCTGAAGTCCTGGTATAAGCTTGTCAGGTCTCAAGCATTTCAAAACAAGTAATCTTTGAAAGTGATCCAGTTGAGAGTCTAAAGGCTTAGGATACGGCAATCTGTTTTGATGAAAAAATATATTTATTATAAAAACGTACAAAAGATTTTTTTTCAGCTTTACGTTGTATCCCGAATACAGCAAGGTAGGATACGTACAATATAAGTGTCAAGCCCATGAGTCCCATTTTTCGTTTAATTTTCGAGACATTACGTATTAACTGTCGGAAGTTAACGCCGCAGTTGGTCTGTGGTACTAAATTCCGCATTCCAACTTATCTTGTATTTTCTGCTCATTGTAGAGCGTTACGTTTACAACCACAGGCTTGTTAATGCGCCACGAACGGCGTTTTTTATATTTTTAACTAAACATTAAAATATACTAACTTATGAGGATTCCAGGCGTCATAATAAGTTTTAAAAAACTTCGTCTGTTGCGGGAAGTCCAATACAAATTTATGCATGGTGGGTAACGATGCTAATTGCATCATGTCTAGCCACATCTTCGGTGATATCCATTTTGGTTCAGGATTTTCAAATTCCTATAGTAGTTATTTATTAAATAAAACCTAGTATCAAAACACTCCGTTTTCCACTTCCCAACCAAATTTCGAGACATTGTGTGTTGAGTGGCAGAACTCCACACCGCACGTTGTCTCTATATCAGAACCATTTTCTAGACAGGAAATCGAACCAACGGTCGCCGCATTTACAGTCAGTCAAATGCAAACAAGCTATTCGCGTATATTTCAATATACTACTACCTACTTTACAGAAGGCCATACATTTACGAGCGATCTTATAAATAATATTATTATTTACTTATTATTGAAAAGGTTAATTCATTATATATTTTAATGATGATTGTTTCCTGTTTCATAATATACATTTATTTTAAAATTCTGAATTAATTTCTTTCATTGCAAATAAAAATTAATAGCTCCGTTTAAAAAAAAATTATTAATTTTCAATCAATTGGGTGTAAATATAACATGTTCGTAATATTCTCTTTATCCGGTCGAGTTAAGCAAAACAATGCTTTATTTATAATGAACCTTTAAATTGTTTCTGTTGAAATAAGAAAATAACTGGTTCTGGTT
>DWGR01003050.1:0-12706 GCA_018247715.1 Heliconius burneyi | reverse complement strand
TCATATAACAATAACTTAATTATAAGTATATTAGGATAATAAATCACTTTGTAATGTCATTATAAAATCATCTAGATTGTAACGAAGATACGGCATATAATAATTGCTGCTGACGTAATTATGATATGGTACAGATATGCCCCTTTTAAAAGTACAATTTATTACGTTTATTATGTGGGGAAGTCAGAGGAACCTAGTGTTGAGACTTTTAAGACACCACTTTTTGCAAGCTTTCGGAGACATTGCGTGTAGGGTAGCGCCAGAACTAAGCACCGCCTTGTCTAATTAAATTCTATCTTGTTTTGAGTGAGGAAATGAAAATAACTTTTCCGAGTGAAATCAAACCTACAGTCATAATAAAATAATTTGCTGACAAAGTTAACTCACGTACCAAAAGTTTTATTATTATATTTTGGATGACCATAAATTAAATCAGCTTCACGTTGTATCCCGCACACGAGAGAGTAGGCAGAGGGAACATACTCGGTTTCCCATAAAGAAACACATAATATGTATATTTCCAATACAAACATTTCCACAAAGTGCGTTTTTGAACACATAGCGAGTTAATCGCTGCCACAATAGACTATTGTGTACAGCAGTTGTATAGTTCCAATATCCTGCCGTGATTGCGGCCTTTAGCGTCAATTCTAACATTTTGTATTTTTATGCTTGTCAATTTTAGCAATTTAAGCAAAAATTTAAATGATTTCTACGTTACTTTCCCTTTTTTTCAGAAATTTCGTTAACTGATAATATTGAAAAAATAAAAAAACTCTTTACCCTAGATAAAATTGATTTTGCTACTCTGTCGGCAAATTCTCTAAATTAAATAAAAAAGAGAACGGGGTAATATCGATTAAACCATTATAATAATTGTTGCAAGGAATGTTATGAATATATTATTTCGGATCTGAATATGGACGTGGATATAGGATGCGTACATGAAATTATTTTTTTGAGAAATTACTAAATACGTAATTATTTTGTCTTATTGAAGCCGTCGCGGCGCAACGGCACAAAGGTGTGACTTCATGCGCTGCAAAATCGACTAGTTGTGGGTTCGATCGAACCACTCGAAGAAGTGAAATATTTATTTACGTTTATATTTCCATTTTCTTCGCTCTGTTGTCGAGGCGAAGCGCGGCGTTGAGTTCTGCCACTCAACATGCAATGCCTCCAGAACTCGGCCGAAAGTGGAACGGCATATGCGTGGCTATGTGCGGAATACAGCATGAAACTAAAAAAATTATGTGATATTATGTATAAATGTCTTAACACTAGGTTCCCTCTGTCTACCCTGCTATGTGCGGGGTAGACAGAGGGAACTAAGCTGTATAGCTTGAAGCTAAAAAAATTGTCTTTGGTTATTATTAGCTATTCAAATTGAAAATATAATTTTTCAATGTCAAAGGTACAATCTAATTTATTTAACATCCCATTCATCCTTATTCCACTCATCATAAATGTGTTTTAGAAGTGCAGGAATAAGGAAAAAGGAAGACTACGTTTCGTAAAAATTGCTATAGTACGTTTCTAGTATGAATAACACTTTAAACAGCTTTCCGCTGTATGAGATTAGTAGACAGAGGGAAGGGAGGGTCAAGACATTCCGCTTTTTACCTGTCACGAAAAAGAAATGTAAAATAATTTTAGTATAATTAGCTCCCCTATTAGTAAAAGAACCCACAAACGTCACGCCAGTACAGCTTCTTTTAAAATATTAAAATATCCCAATAATAATATGTTCACTCCTCATTTTAAAACAAGGTAACATAAATACGAGTAATTCAACAAAATATTTAATCATATTTTGTATGTAAATTTTAAAATCTGTTGTACGTAGTAACAAGGCAGTGTGCAATCCCATCCGGCGCGCAGCTGCTCATATTCCGTTATTATCCACATATTCACTTAAATTCGGCTTTTAAAATAACCGATACGTTTCGTAATACACTCCGATATTGTCCGATAGTAGATTAAATCAGAGCTTTGGGTAAATCTGTTTATTTTTATTATTCTTTTTCTTCACGCTTTATTTCGCTTATAGCAGGGTAGGAAAAGAGAGCCTACTGCTAAGACATCACTTCATTTCCCAGTTTTCTCCAAATCCTGGCATTGCGTATTGAGCGGCAGAACTCAACGCCGCACTTTCGCCTCGACACCAGAGTGAAGGAATGAACATATGAAATATATTATTTCCTCGAGTGGGTAGGTAAATCAATATATTTGTTGATAATACTCGAATAAGAAATAGGCAAGCAAATTAAAATTTCGTACAAGTTATATTTTGATATTAATGTAGCGCTGTGACCTTTTGCTTGTAAACGCGAAGGTTGTAGCTTCAATCTCATTTCAGGGAAATGTTTAATTTTTTTTAATTTCCCAGGCTTGGCAAGACAGAGAATTCTGAAACTAACTTAAAATGCAGTGCAGGTTTAATGCCAGAAAAGAGTCCTGATCGGGTATTCGTGATAATTGTTGTATCACGTGTATTTTTGTCCAATTGACTATTGAATTGAAGTCGCCAGTTAAAGCTTTATAGAGCTCGTGTATCATTGAACTATTTTAAACCAGTCATGGCGCAGGAGCATAAGCTCGCCAAGTTCTGGATTCGATTCTCATCTGGAGTGGAAATCGATATGGAACATTGAATATTTTCATTTTCTCGCCTTTCCTTTTTTAATAATATGACCACTATGAAAATCAAATAGTTATTCAAATTTATTTCTTTTTATTTCGCCTTTCGCATTTCGCCTCTCAAAAAACTCTTTAACACGCAATGGCTTCAGAATTCAACAGAAAATGGGGAAAATCGTGTCCTAACACAAGGTTACCTCTACCTACCCTTCTTCATTTTCTCGCTCTGGCAATGAGGCAAAGCGTGGCTTTAAGTTTCGCCATTCAAAAAAAAAGTGAAAAAGGAAAGTGGGGAAAGGAAGTTTATTAATAAGAATGGAGTGTCTTAATACTAGGTTCCCGCTGCGTACCCTACTGTGTGCGTCAAAAAATTACAATAAATTATTGTATCACTGTAATTATCATGGCAGTATTGAGTTACGCCAGCGCCAGATTATCTTTAAGTGTTCTATACTCCCATATATGTTAAACGTTTTTCTATCCTTTTGACCTCGTTACAGAGGTTAGAATAAATCAAAAATAAAAACTAAATTAATAACACAATGTTACAATCAAAGAGAAAAGTTAAAATAATACAAATAATGAACTTTGTTTGTGAATAAATCATTGTTTACTGTAACATAGAAACGAAAACGAATGAACCCTTGTCAATCACTCGCCTAACCTCGAATATGTTTGATCTTTCTACCAACATCATTTTAGGAAAATAAAAAGTTACGGCACAAAGAAAAATCTTCATATAGAGACGATGAAATAATAGTCGCATTTTACTGAAAAACAAGCTAGATAGAAAAGATTCTAAAAGAAATTCAACAGAAAGTTTTATTTTGTTTCAGACTGGCATATAGTAGCATAAAGTAAATAGCAGAGAAACTTCTTTTACAGTCATGGTACACTAAGTTATGTTGAGTTGAGTTTTATTACCACGAATAGGAATCGAATCCACAGCCGTCACGTTTACAGTCAGAACTTATATCAAAATAAATTTATATAAAACGAATTTACTATTCATATAAAGCCCTAATTGCTGGCCATTTACTATACTGATAGCTCCTTTGGGGAGTATAAAAGGAAGCACATGTCAATCCGCTTACGTAATTTCATCGCATTTCGTAATGTATAGTTATTAGTAAGAGAATTTTAATTCATATTCACATATCATAAATTAACAATATTAGTATTTATTTATTTATATTTCAATAGATTTCTTCTTAAAAAAAGAAATATTTTTCTATTATTGTTTATTTGTGAATTAAGAAAGTAAAAGTACAAGTACCTAATTATAAATTTAATTTCGAGATGTTGTATTTAGTCTAGAAACTCAGCACCACGCTTAGTCTACCAGAGTGAAGTAATGTAAGTAATTCAAAGTAAAGAGTTCAGTAAAGAGTTGAGTAACAGTAATCAACGAAAGTTGATTTCTGTTACTCAACATTCACTGTCTCAAAAATTGGTTGGAGAGTGGGAAACGGAGCGTGTTATAACACTTAACTGGTATCGTAAAATTAACAAACGTAACGAGTTGTGGGGACCGCGTGACTCCCATAAGATTTTTGCTTCTAGAAAGCAAATTTAAAATTCTTGATAAAATACTCGTAAATGAGGAATAATAGGGTCGATTTATGAAATCAATTACTTCTAATTTTTATAAATATTCTTACTTAATTATTAGAATAGATCACAAAATAGTATAAGCTTTTTGGTAATATTTTTTTACGTTAATAATACCAATGAAACTCATTGTCTACAAAGTAATAACCAAAAACAAATATTAGTTTATTTAATCTGTAATGTAAACTTAAATAAAAAATAACATAGCCTCTTATTAATATTTCACAAAATTCAAGCTCACTTAAGACGTATGAATATAATAACAAAACTTTTGTTTTTATTTTGACACTTATCACATAGTGTTTAATTGCTACTAACATATGTACCGGCAAATTAATTTTGAACAATTATTGCACTTTGTAACATTTTTTTCTTCATATATTTTTTCTCTTTTCAAAACGTTTTGTAGAATAAAAAAATACTATCACTACATTCGTCTTCTAATCAGGTTCCAATCATTGATTCTGGGCTCCTTCCTTCGTTTATTCGAAACCTTTGTTTATAATCTCTTCTATTGTTCTATCACTTAAAGATCGGGACATCTTGATTAAAAATGAGTAAAAAGAATAAACAAGTAATAATTATAATGTCAAAAAATTAGAGTAACTGGTAACGTGGGGCCGCGCAGACCACAACACGTGTAAACCTGCATCCTGGTAAGAAATACAGCGCCCAATGTCGGGCACGCGCCGCGAATAGAGCGTAACGAGAATAATTAAAATAGTGGCTACCCACGATGCTAAGTTTGTTGGAAAATATAGAAAATATTGCACGTGGGGACCGTGCGGCCCCCACCATACCAGTTAAGTGTCAACACTAGGTTCCTCGGCCTAGCTTGTTACGTGTGGGATACAGCGTAATATTACAAAAAAATCTTCTAGAGCAAATGTATTAGAAATCTTGTCAGTATTACAAGATAAAACTATTGAATTGAATTTGAGAGCGTGAAATTGAGCGGGTTTCTTTCTAAGTCTCGTATTTGTACGTTTGTTGAAACTGCGTACTGTAAGTAAGAAGGAAGATTCTAAACATATATTGCAAAAAATCTTCTATTTTTAGCTGGATATAGTAGTTGCTGTAGCAGTTTTGAAAGCTTAATGTAAAGAGATTTCCGTATTCGTTGCGCAGACACTGTCTTTTAAATGGCATAGCTCAACGCCGCACTCTCTTTACTACAAACGGAAATGAATATATTTAATATTAAAATTATTTTATTACTAGCGGACCCGGACGCAGCTTCGCCCGCGTGAGCTATACGAATAATTATTCAATATATTTATGAAATTATTTTCAGTTTTCAATATACTTAGTAAAAACGTATAAATAAATAATCTAAATAAGTTGAAAAAGAATAATAAGTAGGTACTTATTATTAGACAAAATATCTGAGTAATTGAAATGAACAAATAAAAGAAGTAAATGTAACTTTTGTAATTTTTACGAGCAATATCAAACGAAATCCCAAATGATTGACAAAATTGACAAAATGACGTTATACTTAGTGTATACATTAGCCGTGTGTTCCCGGCTTAGAATAGGATCACCCTGGTACTGGTGGTGTCGTAAGAGGCGACTAAAGTACGAGTGGAAGAGTCACGTCGCCAGCAATGGCTACACACATGGGCAGACTCGACCGGATCATTACCACCCCCGGCATTTAAAACCGGCGTGAAGTAGTGGCTTTATGCCACTGCGTTTCGCATTAGGTAATGCCGGGCTCCGGCGCCCGACCACCTCAAAAGCTGGCAACGCAGTAGCTCTGGTTTTACGCGGTGTCATGGGCGGCGGTGATCACTTATTATCAGGTGACCCGTACGCTCGTTTGCCATGTCTTTTCCCATAAAAAAAAACATCGATATAGATAACCGAACTGAGATAAACAAACATTCTTTCCTAAATATACTTAAATAACATTAAATAAAAAGTAGCGGGCAATGTCGCGCAGGACTAAATTACATTACACCAAGAAATTAAACTACTTTTTAAGCTATACTTTGGTTCGCTTCAAACTCTTCTTATTAGAAGAAAAGCAAAGTGTAGTTTAAATTAATTATAAACAGCAAATAATTACAACGCCGCTCGTAGGGTGGGTCATTTCGAATCAGTGACATCTCCTTAATTATTTATTAGAATGTTATACAGTAAACTATAATTTCCAACTAGATAAAATGCTTAAAGTCATAGTCAGTCACAGTCAGTCAACAGCAGGCCTACGCTGCTGTGTGCGGGCTACAGGGTGAAGCTGATTGATTTCTAGCATCCAATAAAAAAATAAAACAACTTTAATGGTGTTATTGTAACTTATTCTCTTGGAATGCCAGTAATCTATAAAATCGTTAATTAACATCCATCTGAAATATCAAATGTTATTTGGTGTATTATTGGCTTAAATAAACATTAACAAATACGAGTACGAGTGCACGTCGTAATAAATTATTTTATACTTGAGCCCATCGTGGGACAATAGGCATGATGACAGTCACTAAAACGAAAAAATAAAAGGCATGCCGCCATTATATGTTAAACGTTAGTTAAAACTATTTACGCCAAACGTTGGCATTTTGTATTGTCTGCAATGGTATTGAGTTATTGACAGATTACTCAGACTTGACGTCACAATCGACGCATGATGGCGCTTCGACGCGTTTTGGAGTTAAGCTTATGAATTAAAATTTATTATTTTAACACAATCTTTATTTTCTTGTACTTATAACATATTTTTCGATATTATAGAACAGTTTCTCAAAATCTGTCACCATACCTATTACTAACTGCCGTAATATTCACTCAATGGTTGTAAATTCGATTCCCACTTAGACTTAAAATATTTTAATTTTTCCGTGTACTCTCCATCACATTTATCTTTTCTTAAAAACATAACTTAGTACTTCCTAACCAAAATCCCAATAATATTAGTAAACGAATACTGACTCTTTAGTCAGTATCAGTATATCTATCGTCAATTTTCTATAATCAGGTTAATTTATGATTATAACATTTAAAAAAAATCATGCATTTGAAATTTTCATTTTTCTATTTAAGGAGTATTTTGAAATTTAAAAAATGAATACATTTATTAAAACTATTCAATTGATATCTGGACACGATTCAAACAGGTTGTTATTTTTAAATAAAATAACTTGAATTTTGTATCGACGAATAATTTGAATGTTCAGTGTTGACGAAATCGGTTGCAAATTCATATTGAAATATTGTGGAAGAGACGTAATGAAGCTCGGACTGTTGTGGATTCGATTTCACTTGAGGCAATCTATTTTATTAATTTCCTTGCTCTGGTTACGAGACAAAGCACAGAGTTGAATTCCGAAACTCAATATGAGTATGGACGCCTTACATTATTGGGCGGAAATAGTATGCGGGCTACAACATGAACCTAAAAAATAAACATCAGTTCAAGTAAAAATCTTAGAGAATAGGTATAATATCACTATATATCTTTGTAATATAATTTTTTTTCGTATAAAAGAAACTCCCTTTAAGACTGGTACTGGAGACATTTTCATGTAACTGGACGATTTGAAAGTATAAGCCTGGCCTAAGTGAAATGAATTGGGCATCCAATAAGGAATTTAGGTCAGGATTATTATATAGGCTTTTGATAATTTCCATTTAGTTTATTGAGAACAGTAGCTTAGTGATTAGAGGTGCGCGGAGCTTAAACGGCTTCAAAGATGGGTTCAAATTCTGCTAAGTTAAAAGTATTAGAGTTCTAAAAAAAATAATTAAATACACTCATTACCCCGAATAGGGATCGAATCTACAGCTGTTGCGTTTACAGTCAGGCACTCCGATCTCTATCTTACAAAGAATGCATATTTTACTAAAATATAAGAATATATACTTAAATAGTACCTTTAATGTTATAATTGTAGAGACAGCCGTACTAAACGTAATCTTGTATTCAGATCAATGTGTTAAGCACATTCCCCCACGAGCGCACCGCTCTACGATTTCCCAACAACATTCAATTACCACAGAATAGTACCCGCGACCCTTGTAATTAGTTCCAATATTATAATCGCTCTATCCGAGATGGTTATTTAATTGAGATGTAACTAAGTGTGTTGGGAATGTACGTAAGTTTGATTGTTAGCGTTTAAATTTAAATAACTGGACAGATTTTTATGAAATTCGGTTAATACAATAACTGTTTTATATGGATTATTTTTTTAATAATATAAGTAGTAGTAAGTGTATAATCAAGCCATGCCCAAAATAAGATGTAAATATATGGGACAACAAAAGAGTTAATTTTTATAGCTCTAAAGCGCATAATGTAATTTAGAGATAATCCCTATTCTCTGACAATTTTTGTAATATCATGTATCCAACAATTTTTGTAATCCAACGCAGTGCTTTGTCTTTTTGTTGGTATATATTTTAAATGAAAATCATTTGAAAATGGGTGAAATTCGAACTCACAACCTCAACAACGGACAACGCGGACATTCGCAATATCTCAGCCTAAACAAGATTGTTTGTATATTAAAATTATTTACATCTCATATTTTGTTCAAATATAGCAGAATAGGTAGTGTACGATATAGGCACCTAAGGTTAAAACTAGACACATCCGAATCCGAGACATTATGTGTTTAGTGTCAGACCTCAACGGCACGCTTTGTCTTGCCAGAGTAGAGAAAACCACCAAAAGGACCTCCATTTACCACCCCACTTCTCTTCCAAGACACTCATGTAAGCTTCTTCCGACAAAATCGATATCCTCGGTGTCCATATTTCAAAATACCGACATCCAGTTCCGTCATCATAGCATTAGAGTACAGATTCGAGACGAGACAAAAGTTTGAACACTATCTAGGGAACCCTAAGCCATTACATTGTATGTAAATAAATAAAACAAAAAAGGATTCAGAAGCGCCTTTTGTCACATAAACTTTAGATACGCTTCGTTCCGCTCGACCCTTGTCGCTAATCTACTAATATACACTACACAAGGATTTTAGTACGGTACAGCTTTGTAAAAAATCGAATGGCCGTATATATAGTAACATTACTAATGTTGTTTAATATAAATGGGTTACCTCTGAAACGGAGAGTTTAAAAGAAAAACATTTTATCGAATACTAATATAAGAATGCTATGCTAAATTGATTGGTATACCTAGTGTTAAGACACTTCCAGGACACGTTCCCCATTCTCCAGCGAATTCTCGAGGCATTGCTTCTTGAGTTGCAGAGCTCAATGTCACGCTTTGTCTTATTACCAGAAAAAAGTAATGATATATTTAATATTTCATTTCTTCAAGTGAGAATCGTACCCACCACCTGTCGTGCTTGCAGTTACACGCTTATTCCACAGCCACATGCTTGGCCATTCAGGAAAATACACAATAAATAATTAGAAACTTATTGTAGAGAATTTACTCTAATATCGAAGGAAATACTGCCTCCGAAGGAAGCTCGCAGTTACTCAAAACGGAGGCTATTTCTAACCGTCCTGGGCGACGCGACGGGTTGATTTAATTAATTCGTCTCGATATCGCAGTCCGTCCTTTGTTTTTGATTGCCCTTTGAACGACATTTAATTCTGAAACGGCGTTTGATAATTTGTTTTTATGTTGAAAAGTTATTTGGAAACTTTTGCCTTTGCAAATGTAAGTGAATTGATTTTTTTTGCTTTATACATATAGAGTAGGCAAAGGGTACGTAGTGTCAAGACACTGTGTTTCCGACTTTTCCCCGAATTTTAGAGTTGTTGTTCGTAAAGTGACTTTATTCAACGCCGGGGTTTTGTCTTGCAATCAAAGCATGATAATGAAATTAATTTCTTCTCCTGAGGGGGAATCGAACGTAACGTTTATGCCGATAGTGTGTGTTGTTAGTGTCATGTTATTTTCAGTTCAATATGATCAAAAATTACAAGGCCATGAAAACG
This sequence comes from Heliconius burneyi, assembly GCA_018247715.1. NCBI lineage: Eukaryota > Metazoa > Arthropoda > Insecta > Lepidoptera > Nymphalidae > Heliconius > Heliconius burneyi. The sequence goes on along the minus strand of DWGR01003050.1, from coordinate 2,539 downwards.
TAAAACCCAAAGATTTTCCAGTAATTAGCATTTATAAAGCGTGAAGTAATATAAAAATGTATCTTTTTTTGTATCTTTTCATTATTATTATTTTTATTAAAAAAGCTTTTATTATTACATTTTTTCATGGCATAAAATACTAACCCAATTCAAAGTAACTCACTCCGGTTATGATATATCATGTTTTATTAATGATGGAGGCCAGTAGTGGCGCAGGGGCACAGGCGTATGACTAAAATGAAATATTTAATATTTTCATTGCTTTGATCGGATCCTTGTCTGGAGTTGAGTTCTGCCACACAACACGTAATGCCTCCAAAATTCACCAGAACGTGGAGAGTGGAGTGTCCCTCTGCCAACATACTACGTGCCGGATACAGCGTAAAGCTGAAAAATAAAGGAAACTAAATCTTAAAGGAAATTAAATCTTAGTATATCAATACCTATTTAAAAGCTATACACAAATTCAATCTCAAGTTTCACCCCAGTAACTTAGCAGGTAATCCTCGCTTTACACGCTAGTTGAAAAGCAAAAAAATATTTAAACATACAACTTGTTCAAGTATTCCGCTAACTCTTAGCAAACATCGTCAGTACCTTAGTCGTTACGCTCGTGCAGCTTCTACGTGCATCAGTTCTTTGGAAAAGGGATATTTGCTTTTTATGTAACTACGGTAGTTAGTGTATTCTTTGCTTATTTATATGCATTTGAATAAATAAATCTGATCTTGCCTATAGTAGGATAGAGGGTATGAGGACAAAAAGAAGGAGACTTAGACACACCTTTCCGTTGTTAGGTAACCCATTATTGAGACATTACGTCTTCCTTACGATGAAGTTGCAAAGCATGGCGATGGGAACTGCCACTCAAACAAACTAAAAACAAAAGAAGTAAAATTTCCAAAAATGTTACCGATCACAAATGTTTTATCTAAGTGGAGAATACCAGAGTGTTCTGACACTTGGATATCACGTTAATACTAAACTATAGGTAATCCAGTATTCTTCATCAACAAAGATAACAATCGAACGTCTTGCACAATATACTGCTCGCATTGAAGGATATATTCACAATTTCCTGCAGAAAATCCTCCATGAGAGGCGGCTTTATTCAACACTAAATCATAATATTGCTATAACGAGAATTAGAATTATCCTACGCTCAGTTCCTAGAATTTTACATCTTACTACTATGGTAATAAGGTAAATTATTGTTGGACGCTGTATTGGGGTGGAATTCGTGAGCTTCTTCGTATTTCGTGTTAATTATGTTTTCGAGATTATGTTGGTTACACATGGTCCTCTGCATAAGCTAAGCCCTAGTAAAGTGTAGCGTGAGGATCGAAGAATAACGTATGTGGGTGATAGATTATTTTATTGGATCGTTGAGTGCAGGAAGTATTCTGGAGGGATTTTGAGAGGGCCAAGCGTCGTTTAGGCTTAGGCGTTAATGTGTTGATTGTTTGATATTATACTGTTATAAATAATATAAAATACCGTTTTGGCCATTATGGTGCAGTAGATTGACGAAGCGACTGATTGCGCACGAGATGGTTGTAAACTCAGTTTCTATTCGGGGAATGTTTATTTTTGTTTTATTTTTATACGTACTCAAAATGTTGAAAATGGAAATAAAAGTGACACTAAAAAAATCTATACTATGATCGACATCGATTACCGTTATCAGTAAACAATGTTATTCCTAAAAGGGCACGAAATATGTTTTTGGTCGTTATTAGGTAGAAATATAGCAGAGTGACTTGTCACTAATTCCATCTCAACAATTTTACTTTTAAAATATTTAAAAACCATACATAATCATAATGATATACGACAAAAGCTTTCTACGCCAGCGTAGCTTACGCAACCACTTTATTTTACGCACCTACGACGAATATTTAATGCGTGTGTCGCACTGACGCCGATTAATCATTGAGTTAATAATTATTACCGCACAGCGCCTTGATGGAAGATGAACATATATTGTGTACTAAAATGATAAAATAAAGGCCGGTCGTAGCGCAGAAGTACAATCGCGTGATAGTACATGCGATAGATTGTGGATTCGAATCTGAAATTCTCTTCTCTTTGCCGAATTCTTCAGTTTTGAGTGGCGTGAGTCAATTAAGTATTGAGTGACGGAACTCAACGCCGCCCTTTGCCTTGACATCAGAGCGAAGTAATGGAAATATTAATTTAAATAAATATTTTATTTCCTCTAGTGGGGGATCAAAGCGACAAGCAATCGATATAGTATATAGTCAAACTATGCCCTTGCGCCACGAATGGTTTCGTGTAATGATATGAGAAAGAAATTTTTTAAGATATTTTGATAATACTTTTTCTTTATAATCACATAATTCAATTATCATTTTACACATGAAATACTAAGCGATCCCTCGCTTTTACCTCTATCGCAGAATAGATAGAGTAAGATAAGATACTTCGCTTACCACATTTCACTTTTTTTGTACAGACATTGACTTGTTGAATTGCGGAACTCAACATAATGCTTTACCTTGAACATTCCCCCCGAGTG
>DWGR01003049.1:0-12706 GCA_018247715.1 Heliconius burneyi | reverse complement strand
TTTGGCTAAATTTGCTTCGTGGTATGCTGACTGATGAAGAAGATGACGTGCAAGAAGATAACGATTAAGATTTAGAAGGTGTACCCGAATGTAAGACTTTGCGGGCACCAAAAGAAAATCGCAGACGACGGCTCGGACGAGGCATACGATACAGACACTACAATATTAATTAATTATAAACGAGAGATGGTTTTACTTCATGTACAGTTTGCAACGAAATGTCAGAGATTGTTGAACAAAATATTTTTTTGCAATTATTTGACGACAACAAAGACATGATTATGGAACGCCATAGCCTATGCGAGACGAATTTAAACATTGAAAACATCATCAGCTCAAATCATCAAACATCAGGGTGGTCAGCTCAGCCATATGAAGGCTGAGCTGACCACCCAGATGGCCTGTGATCTTCCTTCCAATCCCCCACCCCGCGTTCCCCTCCCTGTCTGCTCTAAGGGCCCCCGCTTGAGACCACGGGCAAAGAGTTAATGCCCTGATGCCGTTTGGAGCTAATATGGAACTTCTAAACTATAGCAGATTATTAGAGATTAGAAGAGATTGCACGTATTTTGATGTTATCCAAAGAATTATAATGTAATTTAACGCGACATAGTTGGTTACATCTTTCGTTAAGTTTTTTTGGTTAAGAGAATATTCATATCAGCTAGTCCTATGTTTACGATTTCTTTCATATAAATGTTCTGTTGCTGTGTGGTAAGTATAAGTTCATTTTGTTTTTTCAAAGCAAATGGAACATCCTTATTAGTATTATGAAATTGCACCCCTAAGGTTTTAATAATTTTCCAATTAGTACTCTTGACTGCTTTGCGGACATACATTATATATTTAAACAGGAACGTATAAATGACGTATACTGAAGTAGGTCGCTAAAAAGGAAGGTCGCTAGTCTATTTATAAGACATGTTACTCTTTTCAGCAATCCAGAAAAAGTACTAAAAACATACATAAGCAAATATCAAAAGTACGGCCCCGAGAAATATAAAATGATACACAACGATAAATATACATACCGTTGCTCGAAATGCAAGTATGCGTATCAGTCTTTCAAAAAGTATCTCAACCATTTTATTTTGCACGACTACAACACTATGGCGTGCCCGCAGTGCTTTGCGGAATTACCGAACGTTGAGCAGCTGAGTTGCCATGTCACTGAGCATATCAAACATAATTATGTGAGTGTACAAACGATTCATGATGAAATTATGGCAGGGAAAAGTATTAGAAAGTATCAATGCAAGATTTGTCAGGAACTTTTAGTTGTTTCCGAGTTTTTCATGCATTGGGAGAAACACTTAACGGTACAGGGGGAAAGGCAAGAGCGTTGTTGCGCAGTTGATATAGCTGGGAAGCCGTTTTTGAAGGATATGATTGGTGAGTTGATTTTTATTATTTCGTGTTTTAGCAAGGTGGTGGGAACCTAGTCTTAAGACACTCGACTTTTCGCTCAATTTTTGAGATACAGCGGATTTATTTTGTTACCACAGCGAGGAAATGGAAAAAGTTCATTACCCGAATCGAAATTGAACTCACAACCACCTTTATGATGAAAGCGCCGCTGCGTCACGGTAGATTCTTGTTGGTTATTGTTTTTTTTAAACAAATTTCACAACAACAGTAAATTGAAATTTAAAAAGTTGATGTAAAATATGAAAAATAATTAACATTTTTTTTATTTACTTATAATGAATTTAAATAAATAAATATAACATTTCTTAATATTCGGCTGTTAAGGCTGTAACAGCGGGAAAAATTAATATTCTTTTTTTTTGTATATATATTTATAATACAGACTTAACTTATATTTATATATTTTTTTATTTCAGCACAAATTTTTATCTATCCAAGCACAATTTAAGGCATAAAATACATTTTACAGCCGGCATTTTTATTTATCTAATATGTAATACATTCTTTAAATTCTAGTTTATTTACAACAACCAGAAAAGGCGACATTCAAATCTAAAACTTGTTTACAATGTAAGAAAAATTTTCTTAGAAAAAACGACATTAAAAGGCACATCATACAACATCTCCTCGACGACGCCTACGATGAACTAACGAATTATGGAAATTTAAAGTGTCAGATATGTGGGGCTGGATTCCAAAGTGGAGACAGGTGAGTGACGGCACGAAAGTTGAAGCCACGCCTCGTATTTCTAATATAACTTCGCTCAGCTCCACCCGCTGTGCACAGCATGTGGCGAATCCTTGTTTACAGATCTATTTTTCCGTTTAACCACAAAATCCTAAAAATATAAAACCCATCCACAATTTTTTTGCGGTTTTAACTAAAAAAAAAAATCAACTTGCACTTCAAAATAGCATATTTTCAAGCTAGTTTTTTTTATTCCAGATATAAACGCCATCTAAGAGACCACGCATCTCTCCCTGTCTATAAATGTGAAATGTGCGACAAAGCTTTCAGCGACTCCTCAAATTTCACCAAACACAAGAAATTGCACAATCCGAATGTCTTAATATGTGATATTTGTGGAAAGAAGTTCCAGATTAAGATGTGTTTGATTAAACATTTAGAAGTGAGTGTTCTTTTTTGTTAAAATATTAAAAAAAAAACAAAACAATAATACGGACAAAAAAATAGCTGTACTGTTTTGATAATTTTAAATTAAAAAAAATCAATTATTTTGTTTATATTTATATATTTTTTTCTTTTAGTTACATGAAACGTTGAAACCGATTGTGTGTGAAGAATGTAATAAAATATTTTACTCACAATCGGCTTACAAAAAGCATTTTAAAAAGAGTAACGTACTCTTTAGATGTCAGATTTGCAGATCGCCCTTTAAAAGTATTAAAGATAAATGGGATCACTTGTGGGAGGTAAGTAGTACATAAAATTAATATAAAATCAATGCCAACAAACACTCAATTCATTAAGACTTCTTCTTCTGCTATAGGCAGACACATATACAGAGTATTTAGTCATCACTATTTACGATTAAATTAAAGATATTTTGCTAAAAAAATTCAAACAAAATAAATAATAAAATTGTAGTTGTGAGTGTTACAACTACAATTTTATTACAGACACTAGTGTTTGTGTGTGTCTATCAAAGCGACGACATCGTACACGCCTCATTCACGAAATCGAGTCGTAGGTAATTGCGTAAAAAAGAACGAGAGATATCTCTTTCTCGTTTTGGTATGTTTTGTAAGAGGTTGTAGGATTTTTGTAGTAGAAGGTGTTTACGTTATTGGTAACTGCGTCACACGTTATACAGTATGGATAAACATCATGAATTGAAATAAAAAAATCTTCGTCTAAACCGTTGACGAATCTTGATTAATATTTTTACCCATATTTTATTTATTTAACCCATAATGGGTTTGAAATATTTTATCCTATATGCTGCTCAAAATAAGGAGCGCACACGCTTCCAGCTTGTATATATTTATTATCATATTTCATTATTATCAGGTTCATAAAAAAAGGAACTGCCAAGCGGACTGTCCGATATGCGGCGCCAGCTACAGGAAGATGAGTGACGTGAAGAAACATATGGTGCGGATGCACGGTGAGGAGTCACTCGAGTACTACTACGGATGACGGAGACGGTGGACAAAAGAGAGAGAGATATTGGGTGTGTATGAATGTGCAGCAAGGTGAAGAAAGAGTTTATAGAGGTAAAAAGAGATGAAAATATATATCAGTGTGAAATAGTAATATAATGGATATGAGAGGGTGCCAGACAGAGATATAGTTAATGTATATGAGAGAGAAATAGATAAGTCATGTTCTCTTTGACTTTATCTTACAAGGAATAGTACAAGAGAAATGTTTTTAAAGGGGTGGGCGACTAAACTCTGTTGCGTATGTACATGAATGTATTTGTGTGAGAGAGTAAATCTATATTGGAGAATAATAAACGCAGCGAAGCAAACGAGGAGAAACGAACCCGCACCTCAGAAGGTGCATTCAGGTAACTCCAAACATCGAATATATCTAATAATTACCTTTGCAGACTAAACATTACAATATTCCGGGTCGGTCGCTCGAAGTACCTTAGGATACCTTAGAGGTATCTACTGTCTGAATGTTTGAATGTGAATATGGATTTGTTTAGTATGTAAAGTCAATTATTAGAAGTTATATGAATATGTATAGGATAGCAAAAAGAAGAGATTGAATTTGTCCAAAGTAAAAGTAATATAAGTTTAAATAAACAGAAATATGTACGAAAATATACAAGAATTCTATTACAGAGTTACGTGTTATACATTGTATGCATTCATAATAATGAATCAACCATTTTATGCATCAGGTTCTTATGTTATGAATCACAATTGTCTTATTTTTTTATAAGATGTTCTAAGAAAACTAAAACTAGACAAGCGCTAGTCGGGCTCGTCCACTGAGGGTTCCGCACAAAAATTGGAGGATCCAAGCTTTTTCTGAAATTCGGACTTAGCTTAGCCAAAGCCTTTTCATCTGATACCTCACTTAAACAAGCAGCTTTTATACTTATTTTTGCTTTCCTATTATAATTATATGACTATTATTTTTTTGGATATAAAACCACAAATGTATACTTTGCACATTTTTTCCTGAACTAATACTACCTGTAGAACCTTGACGGGAAGTACTCTATTAAGTTTTTAATATACTCTATTTCTATGTGGGAAGGATGGGAAGTCTAAATCTCATTTTAGGGATAGTTTATTTTTTATGACAGTTGTTAAATAATGTAATGTAATGTTCACGGAAAATTAATGAATTTACTGTTATAATTAATTTGTTAAAAATGTATGAATTGAAATATATTTTTAAGAAAAAAGGTGAATAATTTTTTGTTACGAGTTTTGGTAACAATTAAAGTATTAGTATTTCTTAAAGGACTTCTTAGGTAATATTCTTAAACCTCAAGTCCGCCATCTTAAATATGTTTTCAATGTAATGTGACCATCAAAGCGTAGTGTGACAGCGGAGATTAAACGCAATGGTTGTGGATTCGATTCCCACTCGGTTGAATGAATTATTTGCTTTTCTTCTCTAAACTAAATGCGGCGTTGAGTTCCGCTCAACTTGTAAAATAAATATAAATATTGTGGGGAAACGAACCTACTACCGCCGCGTTTATAATAACATGCTGTTATGCTTTTTCGAGTAGTTATGTAGATTTTTCTGGTTTAGTATAAATATCACCTGTTCCCGACTTATATTTTATATGTAAGGTAAGTCAATTGAAAATGACTGCCGTCGTTTTGTACAGTACGCCCAACGAGTCGTGGCCGCCATGAAGTTAGTTTTCCCGAAATTCTGCAGAATAAAATATTTAAAAGTAAGAAATATGCTAAAATCTAATCTGCGCATTCATCTACAGCAACTCCAGGGCGGCCACGACTATACTTTTAATTATTTTTCTTTACTTTTTGCATTCAATATACAATTTAAAATGTTTGCTTAGTTATAAATTTCTTCACGTTCGTGTTTTTTTCTTTTTATTATTATTAAGTTTATGATAATAAATTTTTGAATGACTAGGGGATATTTAGTTTTTTTATTTCCTATATACGACCTGGTGTTTTGTTTAATGTTTGTAAAGATTTTGTTCTTATATAATACTAGCGGCCCGCCAGCGGCTTCGCCCGCTTGAACTACATGATTATTCATTTAATAAACAGAATTGACTGACAGTCATATGTGTTGATGTCAATGACTAATTTACTCGTTCAGAAACAGCCTTAAATGTTAAATTATTGATTTGGGTTTATATTTTTTATAAAATAATAATAATACTTTATTGTTTCTCCAAACTTTTAACTTGAACATAATATATATTTTTATAATGCAAACATAGGCTAACAAAATATGAGAGATATTAAAAGAATTACCTCTGTATCCGGACTAGTTGCATGTATTCCGGTCTACAGCGCCAATCCCCACAAGACTTTTTTTAATTAGCCACTAGAGTGACGTGATCTCTCTTTGTGTATTATGAAATTGTGCCTGAGTGAGTGTGAGAGGATGTGTTATAATTTCTCGATTGAGAGTTTTAACGATACATTTAATTGTCTTGATAAAGGTTTTCTGTTTTTTCATATGATAGGTCATCCAAAAAATTGTAAAGCTTTATTTTGCATGACCCTTTTGTTAAAGGAAATATATTTAACATTTTATTGATTTTATTATAAATATAAGGACCAATGTAGTGGAAAAAATGTTTAACAAATGAGGTTCTCAAATTGCTAGGTATATCGCACACCGTGTAACTTCGACGCTTAGTTAGAACATTAGGATCATAGGTTAGCTTCGAATGTTGTTTAAGGATAATATGTTGCAGATATAACTGTCTAACGCTTAGAACATCACAATATTGATAAAGTTCATAGGTAGGAAATAAGCGTGGTTTAAAAATTGAGACTGTAAGAATAGTTCGTTGCGAAATTTCGAGAACATTTATAGTGGATTTCACAGCTCCACCCCAGGTTGTTATACAATAAGTCAGAAGCGACTGGCACAAGGCATAGTATATCTGTTTCATTGTTGGGAAGTCAGTTACATGTCGGAGATTTTTATATAAATTAATTTTTTCATACGATCGGATAGGCTCCTTATGTGTTCACTAAAACGAAGGTCTTCGTCTATGGTTATACCTAAATATTTTATATTCGTTACCCGTTCAAGAGAAAAGCACGTGCAGCTTGCGTTAAAATCACATGCGTGAGCAACGATGCTATGTACATTATTAAGGTTATTATTTTTAGTTACATATACTAAAATACATATATTTAGTTTTGTCTACATTTGGTGAAAAACCATTACTTCTTAACCAATTATGACGTTATTCAGGCCCAACTGTGCGGTGTGAAAAACATCACACCGCGTATGTCCAGTAAAAACGAGAGCAGTGTCGTCTGCATATTTTACTATTAAGGAGTGTCAGTGAAGTAAGATCATTTATGTAAATCAAAAATAGAGTGGGATTAGGATACGTTTCGGCCAAAATTAGTAAAAAATTCATTTACAATATTTAAAGAACTTTGAGGAGAAGAAGAAATAGTGAGGAGCTCCTTAGGATAATTAGGTTCTTTATTTTTATTGACAATATTCTTAATAACCTGCCAAAATTCTTTAATATTATTTTTTGCGTTATCAATTTGTTCTTTTTCGTATTTTCTTTTACAATTTTTTAAGATATTGTTACAGAAGGTTCTATACCTTTTATAGGTCAAATTCAATATATCATTATTTGGTACTCGCTTACACTTTTTGTGCAGCTTATCTCTGTTCTTAATGCAGCGTAATAAACCAGGGGTAATCTAAGGTTTTAAAATTCTGCATCTTCTAGAAAGACTCTTCACTACTTTTGTAATGGCAGTAATGACGTTCTGTAGATATTTAATTAAATAGTTTAAGACCAATTCCGGATTATCACTAAGGTAAATCTTTTCAAAGTTTATTTTCGATATATCTTCTTTGAGTTTTATAACATCTACAACGGTTTTCGTAGAGATGGCGTAGTTGCGGGAATCATTAGGTTCAATACTTGTTAATACAGTGTAGTGATCAGTCAGAGTAGTATGAGTAACCAATGTAAGAGTAGTTTTTGTTTTTACAAGAACGTGATCAATACATGTATCAGAAATACTTCGCGTCATAAATGTGTGTGCTGGTAAGAGACCATGTGTTGCAGCAAGGTTTAAATAGCTTTCACCTTGTGTGTTAATTTTATTTGAATTTATTGGATTTGATACTAAAGTCTCCAATAAATACAATATTATTAAAACTAGAGTATTGCTGTAAAAGATTATCAAGTGATGTAAGAAATCTATCAATATTGGAGAAAGAAGGAAAACGGTATATTTCTATAGTAACCTTTTGAGTGTCCAGAACAGCCACAAACCAGGTTGCACCTACAAAGTCAGGTTCCTCGATAAAAACATTAAGTATATAATAACACCGTCATTTTGGTTACTGTTATTTGTAGAGGCCTTGTAGCCACTAATAGGAGGGATGACTTCAGTTTCATTCAGCCAACATTCCGTAAGGACCAAAATATCACATTCTACTTTCAGTCTTGAAAGCATTACTTCGAAACCCGTTATGTTACAATTAATACGGCGAATATTCTGTGTTAAACGTAAAAGCGTTGATGATCTTGGCAGTAGTCGATGACATATTTCTGGATCGACTTCCATTGATTTAGAAATAGCTACATCATCAATATTTAAGGATAAATTTCCTATATTATCGAATTTAAATAAGAAATACTTTCTAATAAAACAATATCTCCGCAGGAGCGAATCGCGTTGGAATCATTATTATTAAATTGGTAAGACATAAAAAAATGTTGATATATCTGATAAGAATTAAAAAAAGATATCGCTGATAAGAATTCTTCACAATTTTTTACTCTTAATAAAATTTTATATATGCATGTAGCAATAAATTTGATATGATCAAAACACAAACAATAGGAATATATAAGTGCAGATATTCTTACATGATAATATAAGGAATACCACTGAGGCAGTCTTAAATAACACCAATTAGTAAGCACAGATAGTCATTCTTTTTTCCTTAGATTGTCCAGGTCAGCATAATTTGAGATACGGATTTGGGGAGAACTGACATTTTTTCTAAGATACACTACACCGTTTGATGTCCAGCAGAATTTAAAATGATGAGATTTTTTATAAGCTCTAGACAAATAAAATAATCTTTGAGTATTGTAAGGAAGACACTCCGATACGTAAATTTGCTTAACAGGTATTTGATAATGTAAATGTGTAATATTTAGTATTTCAGTTTTAATTTTATTCTTGTTGAAATTCTTACCCCTTTTATAAATTTATCTTTTAATAGGGTACCGGAAAAATCAACGATGACAGATTGAGAAATGTCCTTAAAATTCATTCTATATATATCTCTAATAATAGTGGAATCGATATTAATTTCCAGTTTACTTCCTAGGTCGATGATTGAGCCACATAAGCTTTCCTTGGTTTCTCCTTGCAACTTGGGTAAATTTCTGATTTCAATCCCATTTGTACGGGACCTTCATTCTAGAGTTTCTAGTTTTTCTTCCAGCTTCAAATTTTTTTTTGTCTTCAATCCGTTCTTTATCCAGAGAAGACAACTTAGACAAGAAGGAGTCATATTTTCACTCATCACTTCGACGGCATTTTGCAGGTCCATTATCTTTTTTTCCATAGCATTTGTGAAAGTCTGTAAACATTTCCTTAATTATCGTCAAGATATTGGTGTCATCATCGCGATATTTTCGTTTTTTACGCTCCACATTTTTAACTGCAATCGAAAACAAATCCGGTGCTGAATCACAATGGTGCAAGATGGGGTCTGGTCCCGAAACCATTAGTTGTCAAGACTTGGATGAACGATCATTCGATGTAATGTCTACGGAGTAGCCGGAGGAGTTTTTTTAAGTGGCATGTCTTATGTATCCTATTTTTACAAGACTGGTTGAGAGTTTGTTTGTCGTATTTTATTTTAAAGACGGCACTTGCAAGCACAACAAGATTACTAATAGAAAACTGGTTATGCGCTATACAGTCTTGCGCTACAAGGCTATGCCCGTGAACAATATGAGCTTAGCAGGAGCTTTGTTGTTTATATTTATTTCAACTGTTGCTATCCCTTACACACGGCACACATCTTACACAGCTATGCACGCCTAGTACACTTATTTTTTATAAATTTTAACTATTAAAATTAAATAATAAATAATTTCAACACAGAGGACACGTCTTAACGCTTTAGCGGTCCGAGGGGAAAAGGTAAAGGGAATAATTGTAATGATTGCATATTACAAAAAATACCCTAATCATTCGATTAGGGTATTTTTTGTTAGGTTTAGGTTATTTTTTGTATTGGATTATTCAATCCAATAACGAATTCGAATTCAAAATAATTAATCGAATATTTAATCGAAAATATTTAATTGGGAACATCTTCCTTGTTTTGAAAGTCGGTTAAAAATACAGATTTATTATAAATATAATTATTTGCAGGCAAGCTCATGCCTTGAGATCATTCAAATGCCGATAACTTTTTTTCAATTAACCGATTTTAATGAAACACTCTTTAGATGTTGAGTTAAAAGAAAGCAATTGGTGAAAGTTTGAATAAAATCGGATCAGTATTTTCGAAGATTAGCGTGACCATACATACATACAAGAAATTTTAAAAAAAATTTGCTTTCTATTATTAATAGAAATAAAAAATACTAAATTTACATTTACATAGAAATAAAAAATACAAAATATTTTTACTTCGTACCGCCTAACAGTCATTCTTTAATTTTTATTTTTTTAATACTTAATTTGCAAGTCGTTACACCGGCTCTGCTAGGAAGATAATACTAAGAAGAAGAAGATTACAATTTCAGGTTTCGTATTTTAATACCAACTTATCATATTTTATTTTAGTTTTTCCTGTACCACCAGGAGTGTCCAAGAAGTAAATCCCTCCAGTTCCATCATTTATTACTTTCGTAAGAGTATCAACTACATACTTTTCCGTTAAGTAGAGGAAGATTCCATTCGTTTCTTTGAAAGAATCGAATCTTGAGATAGAGATCATATGACTTTTGACGTTGCAACTTTTGATGCAAGGCATCGTGCAATAAGCTATTGGACGCGGCCATCACCAATTGACATAATAGCTTGTTTGACATCATCAATCACATATCTGCCAAGAAAATCAATGCCTGAATGTAAATATCATCCCTTATTTGTAAATTCAGATTCCTTGTTATGAAATTATAGCATCGCTTGTACTACATGATTATTCAAGGAATAGATAGAGATATAAGAAACAGCTTTAACTATTAATTAATTGATTTGGATAATTATTCACAATATCCTTTGCAAAATAACTGTAATGATAGCATATTAGTTCCTGTACAATTTGAAAATTAGTTACATTTGGTGCGTGTCGCTTGTAAATTACTGCAGGATAGTTTTTTTAGACGTTTCTCCCAAAAGTACGAGTTCAAATCCTCCTACGTTCAATTTCTTATATATTTTCTAAAATTATATTAATAACACAAACGAACGAACCGAAGAATCTCTGTGTAGAAATAATTACGTCTTTTAACTTTTATGAAGGTACCTTTCACCAACAATTAAATTTTGTTTACTTTATAGTTAGAACTTAGAACAATCGTGCTTGACGTCTTATGAACAACCCCATCTATCACTAAACTAAGTATAGGTTACACTTAACATAAAACTATATTAATCGAAAATAATATTACACTTAAATATTAAAATCATGAATATTCCTTTAAAACAATTAAGTACATAACGTTTTGATAGAGTGTAGCGATAACCTTACAAACTATTCAATTTTATTTATTTAGTAATTTGTACTACGAACAATTCGTTTAAAGAAACATATTTTTATCAACAGTTTCAACATCATTTTCTCTTTTTCAAAAATCTTACCAGCGCGATTCAGAAAAGGATGCTTTATGCACAGCGCCATTAAATATGTATTGGACTAATAAAAGTCAAACTGTAAACCTTCAGTCATAGTTAAAACTACTACGGGAATACTACTAAATAATATCTACGGGATAGTGTTTCTGTATAAAAAAAATCAGCTTCACGCTGTATCACACACAGCAGCAGTTGTACCGCCGCGCCATCGTGGCGCGCAGCGGCGTAAGGATGTGACTGTAACACGACGGTTGTGGGTTCAATCCCCACTCATACACACACACACACACATATGTTAATTTACGTTTATATTTCCATTTCTTCGCTCTGGGGCCTTACTCTCGACGCCCAATTCCAATTATCAATCCACAATAATTGTCATTTCGTACTCTCGCCGGCAATGAACAGCAAAGTCCATTACCGCCATCTACTTGACGATTGCGTTAACTAAAAATTGTTGTAAAATTCGTTAGGATTCCTAACGAATTTTTCGTCATCGTCGTCGTTTTTTTTTCGTCAAGTAGATGGCGGTAATGGACTTTGCTGTTCATTGCCGGTGAGAGTACGAAATGACAATTATTGAGGATTGATAATTGGAATTGGGCGTCGAGAGTAAGGCCCCTGGTGTCGAGGTAAAGAGCAGTATGGAGTCCTGCCACTCAATACGCAATGCCTCCAGAAATCGGCAAAAACAGGGAACAGAGTTTTTCTATATAACTCCTTATGAATTTAGTAGTTTTGGCCATTCAATAAAAATGCTTGATTGCTTTGCATTGTCTTTATAACAAGCAGTGAGAGGTGAAGAAAGTTTGGTATTTACAATAATTCAATATTTGTTTTTTGCCACATGATGGTTGCCCTATCTTATTATATTATATCATAGTCTTGTCTTGAAGGTAACGGGTACTGATGAAGGATGGAAGGATCTTGGTCCTAGTCATACATTGCCCCAATTCTAAAAAATATATTTATTTGTATTAGAATTGTTTGTCTGCTTTCATTTTGAAAATAATATAATTTACTTAAATATCTATATTTATATCGTTTACTTTTGGTTATAAAAGTCTGAAAGAAATATGGTTATTTAAGACTAAGTGGCCGCCTGCCAGCAGCTTTGTCCGCTTCAATTACGCGATCATAATAAACATTTAAATAAACAGAAATGCCTGACAGTCACAATGACTAATTTAGTTTACTTGTTCGGATACAGCCTTAAATGTTAAATTATTGATTTGGGTAAGGATTTATAACTTTTTTTTTT
>DWGR01003048.1:0-12710 GCA_018247715.1 Heliconius burneyi | reverse complement strand
CAATCGATAACTAACAGACGTGGGAAAAAACACAAAAGCAAGCCGCTAGTTTATTGCCAATGTCAGTTATATAAATTCTGCGGGAAAAGCCAAACCAAAGTGCTGCTTCAGATCTCGATAAATAAATGCGGTAGGAATACTTTTGTATTATAGTACGAGATAGTATCGACTATAATACACTTGATTGTTATGGAAAGTTTAGGATTGAGGCCGTCGTGGCGCAGCGGCACAAGGGTGTGACTGTCACGCGACGGTTGTGGGTTCGATCCCCACTCAAAGAAGTGAAATATTTATTTACGTTTATATTTCCATTTTTTCGCTCTAGTGCCGAGGCAAAGCGCGGTGTTGAGTTCTGCCACTCAACACGCAATTTGGCAGAAAGTGGGGAATGGAGTGTCTTAACACTAGGTTCCCTCTGCCTATCCTGCTGTGTGCGGGATACAGTGTGAAGCTAATATAATTTAGAATACATCACAACTTTTTTTCAGTTTAACTGGTAAGAATTTGCTCAATCACACCCAGTGAATTAAATACTTTAATAATAACATTGTTCCTAAGTAAAATATTAGGTACACATATTGAGGCCAGTAGTGGCGCAGGGGCATGTGTGCGACTGTAAATACGCCAGGTTACGGCCTCCAGAATTCGGCGAGTTGTGAGAAACAGAGTGTGTTTACATTATGTTTTCAGGATCCCTCTGCCTACCTACTAATAAACTATTAAAAAAACAAACGTGTATATAATTGAAAAATTAAAATTTAATAGATTTTTTTCTTATAAAATTATCACATCACCTGTCGTCGCATACAAGTAGTATGATTATGTAATATATGTATAATCAATACATATTAAATCTAGTTCACAAAACGCAGTGAGCTAATTTAAGCAGCTGGTTACACATACATTATTTGGTAATTAATACTAAAAGGCTGAATAAATAAAAAAATTAACACATTGCCAAAAGAGCGACACGATAACGTTTGTTAACATAAAATCACCTGCCGATCCTTAAAGGCAAAGGCAATGGATTTAGATTTTTTAAAATGATAAATCTTAGATAAGTTTATGTAAGGAATACAATTTTTACTTATATGTGAGTTACATATAATGTACCTATTTATATGTTAACAAAACGAAAAAAATCTTAAAAAATAATAATTAATGTTTTTTCAGCCTTACAATTTGTCTCGCATACGATAGACAGAGAGATAGTGATAAAACACATCGTTGTTCGCTATCCGTCTAAATTCGGAACTTTGATGAAAAGAAATCGATTCGACTATCACTTATTCTTATAATCACTTAACACAACATATTTCTTTTTATTCGTGGCGACATGTACAATAGGAAAACGAACTTGACCTTTTACACTCTGAGACTTAATACGTCTGATTCTAGACCACAAGGTTCACTTCAGTCGCTTATTGTTATCTAATTATAAGTTTCTGTTTATTTAGTTAAATATTTTTACTGTACAAAGATTCTACTGGATTTAAAAGATTTTTTATAACTTGTAACGCTGTGTCTATATAACAGGTTAGACATCGAGCTTTTTGTTAAGAAGCTCTGCTCCCTATTTTCCTCTGAATTCTGGAGGCATTGCCTGTTAATTGTTGGAACTCAACGCCCCGCTTTGCCTCGACACCAGATCGAAGAAATGATGAAAAATGCTTGGTGAAAATCAGTGAAAACTGCTTACACATATGTGATTTTAGTGTAAATAAAAAAAAGGTTATACTTTCCTTTAGGTTATAGATCCGCGATCACGAAAGCAAGATATAGAATTGAGTTGTCTCATTGAATATGGAACAGCTTCGATTGAGCAGGAAGTAGGAAGAACCATAAATGAGTTATTTATACTTACATGGCGTAATAGAATTCATTCCATTGTAAAATAAAAAAATACATTTTGGAAACATAATCAAAATAGAAATATCGTGTTTCTATACTGCTAGTCGTCTTTAGCAATTCTTACTTAAGATATATTTTATTTTAATACATTTATTTGTATCGCTGTGTTTATTCTCATGACATATGAAAATGATTTATAACTTAAATATACAAAAATTATAATGCCCACAAAGAATCACGACAAGGACAGCAACTTTACCTAATTATACTTAAATATGAGTAAGCTAATTACAAGATAGCTTGTACACGAACTCAGAATTCTCACGTGGTCGGAGCTGCAGGGTTTCGGCACATTTCGTCGTTAATCCGGTTTTTATGACAACTTTCTAGTGATTCCCGCGTGGATCCTTAAAAGTGCTAATGTATTTTATTATACACCTTCATTTCTTATTTTATATATGCGAGTATAACAATCTTTTATTGTATCTATCTGATAAAAAGATGCCACTTTCTCTAAAGCTCTTTTTTCTTTTGTTTGGTCTCCGTGACGAATCGGTCGCTCACATAGTGTTTTCTAAAAATTTTTCTGTTTTATTATTTTCTTGATATGGGAAAATCTGATTTGAAATAAATTGAGATAACAAGTAGAGCACCATAGTAATTATAACATACTAGTTTATACTATAAAATAGTTTTGTTTAATTACAAAAAATATATTTTTTTTAGCTTCACGCTGTATCCCGCAAATAGCAGGGTAGACAGAGACACAGACCTAGTGTTAAGACACTTCGTTCCCCACTTTCTGCCGAGTTCTGGAGGCATTGCATGTTGAGTGACAGAACTCAACGCCGCGCTTTCCCTCGACACCAGAGCGAAGAAAATGGAAATATAAACATAAATAAATATTTCAATTCTTCGAGTGGGGATCAAACCCACAACCAGTCGATTTTGCAGCGCACGAAGTTACACCCTTGTGCCGCTGCGTCACGACGGCCTCAATATAATTATGCATACATAATTTTACATATAATATACAGAAACTTTAGCTTTAGTTACATAAACAACTACTTAAACAGGTGCCTGTTCACTATGTTTAATCCAATTTGTTTTTCTATATTTTATCATTATATTATTATTCGATTTTACCACATGCTTCGCTCGTAAATAAAAAAAAATAATACTTCTTAAAAACATAGCTTTGTCACTTTACTATAGGAAAAATCACTTACACGATATTTTACATATAATAACCACACAAAAGAAAACAAACAAGAGCAACAAACCAAAACTAAAGCATTTAATATCTAAATAGAGAAAACAAATGCTTTGTTTATTCTATTTCAGTATAAAACGATGCGATTGTATCTAAATCAATGATCCTGTTCGATCGTAACACTTATCGTATCCATGCATCTATCTATCTATCTGTAAAACGCAAACCATAACCTATTTGCATGTAAACCGTTTCTAATTAGCATTTACCACACATATTTATTGCTACAAAATCTTAGATTACGGTCTTTCTCATATAAGAGGAGGTAAGAGGAGGTACGAAGAAGGCAACATGTAAAATCTTTTCGAAATCTTTTACGATTTCTTAATAGTATAGTTGTTTGGCTGTTAATATTTTATTAGTAGGATATCATTAGGTGATGAAATTTTTCACGGTTAGGATGTACCTTTAATTACGAAATAATTATTGTAGGTTTACATTATATTTCAAAAACGCTACCTCATTTTCTTAAATTATTTGACTTAAAGCGGTGTTAATGCTGATGCTCAAAAACAAAATATGGCTATAACTAATATCTCCGTAATTAAAATAAGAAAATAAAAATACATCCATTTTGTTAATAAATTATGTTAAAATATGATACTAAATTTAAAGCAGCGTGTGTGACAGTGAATGTCGATATTGCAGGACTCGTGGAAATGTGAAAAATTCGTGACTTTCGGTCACGATTTAGTTCAGTTTAGACTTGTAGTTTTGAGACAATTTCAAACAACTGTATAATATTAGACGATAATTTTAAATAAGTATGTTAAAAATTATTCTTAACAACCATTACTTTCACATTTATTTGACATATTGAAAAGAAATTCTATAGTTTTAGTTTGTGCTTTTTAAATTTTTGAAGTGTTTGTTATCCTGCACTTAGGAAGAGAAATATTTTTTTGAAAAAATATAAAAACTCATAATTTTCGTATCGGGATTCGAATTCGCGCCAGATTTTCCAAGAAACTCTCCAAGCGCTTTGACCACTAAGCTACGGAATAATACGTATGGAATAACATTTTAAAAATGTTAAAAATATTAAATGAAATGACTATCCTTATTATATTAATCTTCAAAAACAAAATCTCTACTACTACAAGCTCTACTCTCTCTTTGCTAACAACGTAAATAAGTTGTAACAAGCGTATAAGAAGTTCGACATAGCTTGATATAAGCTCAGTGGTTGAATTGCACTTTGACGGTTTCCAAGTGGCGCGGGTGGATCCCTCTACGTTTTCAAAAAAAAGTATATAGATACCATATAAACCTAGACGTAACAAGTTCAAATCCAATTCCAAAATAAACAAAAACAAGATACACGCATACATCCAAGTGTACTGTTACAAATAGTACGTAGATAGGTCGTCCGCGAGCATCCATTTCTCAGACACTCCGGCCCAGACAAATGATACTAGATACCTATTTGTGTGCAACATTTTATTTCTTTATCTGACCGCAATCAAACAAATTGCCGCACTGCGTGAACCATTCATTATTTTTATCATTGCACTTAGGAATTGCATCGGCTATCTTTGTCAATATGACTTCTCGTAATAACTCTGCATGTGCGGGAAACGCTACTGCAAAAGAAATTAAAATACAGATTTACATAAATTTTTACTATTCCACTTTTTGTGTGTAGCTTCTAAGGCTCGTGTTTATATCTCAACTCTGGGATCGATGTCGTTTCAATAATCTATGAATAAATACGGTATCTCAAGATCGCTCTAACAGTTGAGAACGAATTATCAATACGGGCCTAAGAAACATTTGCGGCATTATAAGCTAGGTGTTGCACTCGGCTTTGCCCGAATAAAGAATCAATTTATTGTATAAATTCAAAATTACCTCCGAGTAGGAAACGAACCCACTATCATTCCATTTAAAGTTTCCAGCAACATTTATCTTAGACAGTGACGTCAACGATTCATCACTTTGAGCTATTTCCATACAATGAGTGTCACAGAAGGCACTAGGTCCATTTGATAAATAGTCTATTCACATGAAACCCTGATATTCTTGGAAGGAAACAGTAGAACTTCAGTTTAAACCTTTAGACTTGCTAAGTACTAATGAATAATGGTTTCAAGTAAAAACAAGGACCAACGGGGCTTATCAGACAAAGCTTGGTTACATGACTGTGCTTGTTTAGCATTTTTGTAGTCTAATGAGCCGCCGTGATTTTAGATATGTATAAGGATCGCATTCTCAGAATAAAGACTAAATTAGGCCTATAGAGAACAGTTGTCGCACAGGGAGATTATGGCTTCAGTAAGCGCGACGATTTGTGGGTTCGATTCTTACTTATAGAAATGAAATGTTTAAAATTTTAGTTTATTCGCTCTGGTGTCGAGGCAAAGCAGGGCATTAAGTTCCTATTACTGAACACGCAATGCTTCTAGATTTTGGCAGAAAGCGGAGAGCGGATTATCTTAACAATAGGTTCTCTCTGCCTACCCTGCTATATGTGAGGAACAGCGTGAAACTAAATTAGGACTTTTTAAACTACACGCAAATTGAGAAACATTCTATAATGCTTATGATTATAACATTCCTACCATTGTATTATGTGCATTGAAATTATAAAATTAGATTATTTTTAAATTATTTGTATTTTTCTATACCGGTAGTTTGGAAAACAAAATTCAATGTTTTTCTTCTGCTGAATTATCATACTTTAAGTTCAAGGCATGTTAAAGTATTATATACTACGTTTAAAAGTATTACTGTGAAATTTAGCTTCATATACGCTTTAAAATAGTATATTAAAAGGTTTATTTATTATAAAGCGTGAACATGGGGAACGGAGTGACTTGACACTAAATTACCCTACTCTGTGTTAGAGCATAAAGTAACAAAAATTAAAGTATTCGTATTAAAAAATATTTTAACGAATATGGAGGCATTCAACACGCAAAACCTCCCACATTTAAGCTCATTGTTTTTTATTTTACTAGTAAGTAAATCTCTTTTAAATTTGTGTATTACAAAACACTTTAATAATTAAACTTATACAGACGCCACTTGCTCATTAAGTATGTGATAACCGGAAATGATTAGCGAGTACACCTTTTTTTTTAACATGTCAATATTTTAATTATAAATCTATAAAAGGATATAACCGCGAAACGTGACTTTTATGTTTCCGGCGCTTTAAATACTTAATTAGCTTATGTATTAACACTTTGTAAACTGCCACTCCGAATTCGTTCTCGCTTTTTGCAATACGTTTCAATTTTAAATTTTAAAATAAACATTTCAAAGCATTGTGGTAATCGGATATAATATGACATAAGTAGATTATATGATGTTTGTTAGTTAATAATAAATTATTTTTTAACAAAAAGCAAACAGTCTTCAAACAACAAAATCAAAATTAAAAAATAAATATTAAAGAACGATTTTATAATTTTGAAGTCGGTGTCAAGCTAATGCTACAATAATCTCACTACAATATCAAATTACTAAGCCCGTTTCTTTTACTTGGTCTAACTTTTACAAAACTGTCTATCTGTGAACATAATGATCGATCTTCATTCGAAGAAATGAACAAACTTCATTTTTCGATCTGGTAAAGATAAAACGTAGCGTTGAGTTCCGCCACTCAACAGAGAGAAACTTATGTTTTAATACATAGGCTATTTCATCACATCCTAGAATAAATTACGAAGCTGACAAGAGAAAAAATGCAAAACATTCATTGACAAAAATATATAAAAAAAAGTAAATATAAAAGTTAAATAGTAATAAAAGGTAATTTCTTCATTATAAAAATTATCTTTTATAATTTTATGCAGTCATTAATATGATTTATTATATTCAAAGTAGCGCATTGCTAGACCATATATGATTGTCTATATTTTATACTCTTGAGGTTCTATGGCCCATATGACTTTATTTATCTTAGCACCTATATAGAGAGAAAATGATGACCTAGGCAACAAGTTTCTACTTGTTTTGTTTTGTTACAAGCACAGCAATATATATTCGATAGATATAACATATTTTTGATAAAAAGAAGTAAAGATGTAGGTCATAGTCATATTTAAGCACATAACCATTCAACGCTATAAACATTCAAAACGTTAGTACGTTATAGCTATATAGCTAGTAGCTATAGCTTAATTTTTCTTTAAATTTTACGTTGTATCCAGCATAGAGGTAGGTAAGCAAAGATAAGTGTCAAGACTCTCAATTTTTGCCAGAATTCAAGATTCAAGATTAATTTTGCCTCTCAATACGCTATGTATTGAGAGGCAAAATTAAACGACACAATTGGGCAGTTTATCGTACAACAACATTTTAAAATCTTATGAGTAATGTAAATAGACATAACGTCACTAATTAACTGGTTCTTTTCGTCTGAATATATTTTCAAATATAGTATTGCAATGTTGAAAAATTTCAATACTTAAATACGAAATATATGTATTATTAATAATATATAATCTCTCGCTCTCTATAAAAGTTTTGCTTGTAGTAATTGTTACATCGATCCTTTATTTACTTTACAACTGGAGGTAAGGGGAAGTATGTCAGTCCTAAGTAACATTGGATTACTCCGACCTTCTCACGACCCGTCCGCCATTCCCTAAGATTGATAGCAATGTATATATAACATAAGATGTTAGATTTCATAATTTATTTATAGCAATCCAAGTCTACGATAGAGACAGAAAAAAGCTTTAGTTCTGAAAGTAATTTAGTTTTAAGAACTTTTATTTGTTGACTTTAGTAACTTGCTCTACGTAATAGTATGTACATATGTTATTTACTTGTTTCGGTATATATCTTTGTATTAGTTGAGCTGTAAACAATTAAATCATTTTGCTATTTATTAAACTAGAATAAGGAATTATTAATCTAATTTAAAATATCTTCTAATATTCTTGTTTACAATGTACGTTTTCCCTTAGTCGTGATTGAGACACGTCCAACAATTGTTTGGACTTCAGAACATAACGGTCCCGATGGGTCAGAGCTAACTTCCTTGCCGGTTTACACACTCATTTGAATTTATGCTTTGAAACCTTTTGTATATTAAACGTAGTTTTGCTGACGACCCCATTTCAATATTATGATATTATCTATATATCTTTTGTGGCTATCATAGCACAATTAGATAAGTAAGTAATATGTACGAATAATATTTAATAAGTGACAATCGCCACTCAGAAAATTTGATTTTTTCTATATAAATTAAAACTTTATATTGAAAAGAGCAACTGTCGAGTCTCATGCCGGCTCTTCTCAGCAGAACTGGAGAACCTTTACGAGCTGGTGGTAGCATTATTTTGATTAGACGATTCAAAAATGCTGTCAAAAGATAAGTTGCTATACTTAATTGGAAATGGTAAGTATATGACCAAGGATAAAAAAAAAGAAAAACAGAAATCGTGGACCTAACAGTATTCTTGATGATATCACGGAAAGACTATGAGGATACAATGTCTGGCGTACAAGATTTGATATTTTTTTATTTATTTTTATTCACTTTATTTTTTAAAAGTTTTGTCTGTATTTTGATAATTACTCACACAAACGCAAAGCTCAGTTTAAGACTCGCGAACTATACTTACTTATTAATCTATCATCTCTATGTCGATACTCCTATACAAGCCATCCACCGTTACCGAAGATTTTCAGAACAATATACGTATAGTATTCACAATTTATATAACGTTTTGATGTCGTAGGCGTGCGGCGAGTCCGTGCGAACAGCTCGTTAACTTTTATAGCATTAGGTACATTGAGCAAATTGTTTAGAATATCTATTTCAAAAATATTTCACATGTTAATATATATACATTGTATAATAATATAATTGCTTAAAGATGAAAGATGTTTTTTAATTGATATTAACTTTTTTGAGGGCAGAGGCATGTTCGTACAGCGGTAAACACGACTGGTGGTGGGTGTCATTCCCCCTCGAGAAAAAGAATTTTTCATTTTTTCATAGCTCTGGTAAAGAGACAAAGCGTGGCGTTGAGTTCGATCATTCAACAAGGAATACCTCTAGAATTCGACCGATAGTGGCGAGTGGAAGTGTTTTAATGTGAACCCAGTATGTCACCACTAGGTGCTCAGATTTCCTCTCCTTACCCTGCTATGCGCGGGATACAGAACATTTAATGGCTCAAATATTTAAAATTTAAAACGTATAATTATAATAAATCACAAAGTCCACCCGGCCAACACGCGGTTCACGTCGCGTCGTGACAGTCGATCTTGCACGGATAGATTTGACGTGTATCTCGATGATAAGATTCTATCTCATACAATTTATATTGTGAACAAAATTCAACTATTGTAACTTAAATACTAGAAAGTAGATAATTATATATTGGTCAGCTTCACGCTATATCCCGCTCACAGCAGAGTAGGCAGAGGGAACCTAGTGTTAAGACACTCCGTTCCCCACTTTCTGCTGAGTTTTTGGAGACATTGCGTGTTGAGTAGCGTACTTAACGCCGTTCTTTGCCTCTACACCAGAACGAAGAAGTGAAAATATAAAAATGTCAATAAATATTTCATTTTTTCGCGAGGGAATTGAACCCACAACCGTCGCGTCATAGTCACACTTTGTGCCGCGACACCACGGCGGCCTCAACATATATTGTGTTTATTAATAAAACAATAAAATAAAAAACAGATTCACGCTGTATCCCCACTTTACAACAGGGTAGGCAGAGGGAACCTAGTGTAAAGACAGTCCGTTCCCCACTATCTGCCGAATTCTGGAGGCATTGCGTGTTGAGTGGCAGAACTCAACGCCGCGCTTTGCCTAGACACCAGAGCAAAGGAATGGAAATATAAACGTAAAAAAATATATCACTTCTTCGAGTGGGGATCGAACCCACAACCGTCGCGTTACAGTCACACACTTGTGCCGCTGCGCCACGACAGCCTCTACGGTATTTCTCTGAAGTACATAATTATAGCAGTGTACGTAAACATAATGTTTTTATATATATATGTTTGGTTTTCTAAAGTAGAATCTAATATATTTATTGGTGTGATTTAAGAACTTTATTTCCATATGAAAATTACTAAGCACATTTAAAGTACAGTCAAGCATAACCTATTGAACCAATAGTATGAAAGAAAAATATTTGCCTTAAAACAAAGAAACTATGGGAACTCTAAAGAAATTGATAAGATCATAATATTCAACAGTAAAAGCTGCAGTTTCGAATAAAAAATATCAGTTATTTATCAACCCGACCATTGTTCTTAAGATACGCCGGAAGCGATGTAACTAGGTACTATTCGTTCTTGTAATGTAAGCTATCCACTTATAGTAACACTAAATATTCATATAAATTACTGTTATAAACAAAAACAGCTTCACGCTGTATCCCGCACAACAGGGAAGACAGAGGGAACCTAGTGATAAGACACTCCGTTCCCCACATTCTGCCAAATTCTGGAGGCATTGCGTGTTGAGTGGCAGAACTCAACCAGACACCACAGCAAAAAAATGGAAATATAAAAGTAGATAAATATTTCACTTCCTCGAATGGGGATCGAACCCACAACCGTGGCGTTACAGTCACACCCGCTGCGCCACGACGGCCTCAACTGTTATTAAGTTTAATA
The DNA here is from genome assembly GCA_018247715.1 of Heliconius burneyi. NCBI lineage: Eukaryota > Metazoa > Arthropoda > Insecta > Lepidoptera > Nymphalidae > Heliconius > Heliconius burneyi. The sequence continues at coordinate 1,984 of DWGR01003048.1, read as the reverse complement.
TTTTGCTAGAATGTGTTGTTAGCAGCAATTCAATAACTACATATATTAGTATACTCATGCTGAAACAGTTATACTTGTATAATATTTGTTAAGACCTGAATATAGCATGGTGGGCACAAGGAACCCAATGTCAGACATCTTAGGTCACCACTGTCTAATTATCGAGACATAGCGTGTCGACTTCGAGTGGTGGAGTTTATTGCCTCGGTTTGTCTTGTAACAGTCAGATGCTGAGTCGCAATAGCCTGATTAGAAGAAGAATTAAATAAATCATCCTGATTAAATTAACAATTAAATAACAAATGATTTTTATAAAATTAATAATAAGCGGCGTTTAGTTTCGCCACTCAACACGCAACGGTTCAAATAGTCTAATATGAAGGTTATTTTCAAAATCAATAAAAACTTTAAACTCCTATCGATCATAATGAGACTGATATAACTAAAAGTTTTCGTTATTATAATTAAATATCGCGTTCATGATGGCAGTGTTGGTAAAATAATTTTATATTGATTATTCTTTCCAATAATTAAAGTTATAAGAAAACTTATTTTAAGTGTAAACATAACATTAATTTTCTTAATACACATAAATAATTGTTAGAAAAATACATATTTTATAGATAAACTGACATTTTCTCTTTCAGTTTTTACCAGTACAAGAATTTAAAGAATGCAGTGTAAACCTCGAGCTACCAACCACCACCACCGTAGCCGTACTGGTGTACATCCGCATTACGAGTACGTCAAGACAATACTCATTGTTAAGCTTTTTACACGAGAGCTTTGCGTTTGGAATGTATGCAATTGTAATCGCTTATAGTATGGAAATATTATCACAAACTACTTGTACAAATATGACACTAAGTTTAATTTATCTACCCTGCTGTACAGCAGGCGAGATACAGCGGGAAGCTATTTAATTTATAAGTGAAATTGAAGCCTTTAATTTAGGTCTTTGTCTTCTGGTATCGATAATTTAGTCATGTAGCAATTTTTCAACTTACGCAGTAAATTATTTAGCAAAAACAATATATTCTATATATTTTTTATTTTAATATCGAAATATCAACAACAAAAGTTTATTAAGCTAATGAATTACGAATCAAAAATACAATAAATTTATCTGAAATACATGTTGTTTAATTTAATAAAATTAGGACGAGTCAATAAGAAAAAAAAAACCAGGACAATGACCAACCAAAAAAAAAATAACAATAAATTGTTTGTACTCGTACATTAAAATTAAATATAAATTATGGCTAAACGGCAGAACAAGGCTCAGGTTACTTACATATTACTGAGGATGTTTGTGTTCCTTAATATTATTTAATGTATTGACTTTATAACGGTTGACTGAACAAAGAAAAATGTGTATTGCTTGTAACATTTGATGATAATGCTTGTGGGTTCGAACCCCACTAAAAGCATGAATGCCCCCAAAAGCATGAATCTGTTTTTTTATTTAAATTTCTATAATCATGCACAAGCGCGGCGTTGGGATCCACCATTGAACACGCAAAAAACAAAAATGTACATCCTTATAAGATATGACAATATAATACTTAGATGAACACTTAGAATAATACAAATAACACCTATGTAAGCCTCGAGGTAGAAAGTAAAAACCGTGTGGTCGTATGTTTGGTACATACATATATACGTACATGATTTTCGAACAAGAGTTGTGAAACAAAACGGTGTGTTTTAAAAAGGATCTAAGCATAAGTAGTACAATAAGATTAACACAAAAATATTTTCAAAAATAACATACGAGAAATGTTAAGGTTAGTTAAAATTTGATTTGTTTTTTAAACAGTCTGTCGCTTGTTTCAGATATATTGCTTGTTCAATAGTAGAACCTAACAATGATATATTGTTTCTCTTTAGTTTCACGTTCTATCCCGCACAAGGTAGGAAACCTGGGAACGTAGTGTTAAGTCACTGTAGACCGTAGAGTTAAAAAAAATCCGTTCTCCAATTT
>DWGR01003047.1:0-12711 GCA_018247715.1 Heliconius burneyi | reverse complement strand
ATCTCCTCATATGAGGATTAAGCCCACAACCAGTCAATTTTAACATACAGCCACACTGTGTGATATCTGTGATGATCTTTAATATATATTTTTGTAATTATATATTTAAAGGCCCTCATAAAGCTTAAAGTCTTTAAAGTGACCCTATACATTTTCAAATAATTGCGTATTGAGTGGCTCATCTAAACGCCGCGTTAGCGTTGTTAAAGAGCAAGAAAAATTAGATCAAAAGTAAAATAAAAAAGCAATCAACATTTATTATCCACTAACAAACAAAATCTATAAATGAAACCTTTTATATTCTATTGACCATTACCGAACGAGAGGCTCATGTGTAAACAAAACAACTCTGTTTGTTTATCATATATTGTATATCTACGGAACAGAGAGTAAAGTAAATAGCATTGAATGGCTAGTTTGTATGAACGTTGATGAACGTATTGGAATTTGTAATCCATTGGATTAGCCTGAGCGTATGAGTGAATTTGATGACATATTTGTATTTTATGCCTTTTTGCTAATTGTTAGGTTAAAATATTGTATTATGACAGGCTGACTCTTGGATGTTCAATGGCGGAACTCAATAATAGCCTCAATAATATTCATTCAACATTTATATTAGTCTGTCAAAATAGAAAAGCCATTTTGCCTGCAATCAGCTGTCGGAAGAATTTGCACGATGACAACTTAAAAGCTTTCGTGAAACAGATGTCAGTGAGGCAATGCGATTCTAACGCCCTAAATAAATCATGTAAGAAAATAAATATATATATATTTTTCATTTGAATATTTATATTTTATTATTATAATGACGTGACACGCTTTATACAAAAGTGCAAAGTGACATACACGTTGCTATGGCAACTTGTATTTTCATATTATGTATGGTAGTGTGTGTTATATAGCCGTCGCGGCACAGGTTAGCACCGTTACTTATCACACAAAGTCTGTAAAATTGATCAAAGCGTTGGGATCGCACTGTTTTAATACTAGGCTCCCTCTTACCCGGCTATGTATGGTATATATACAGCGTGAAGGTACAGAAGCTTAAAACACTATAAATCAGCTTCACGCTGCATTCCGCACACAGCAGGGTAGACAGAGGGAACCTAGTGTAAAGACACTCCGTTCCCCACTTTCTGCCGAATTCTGGAGCATTGTGTGTTGAGTGGCAGAACTCAAAGTCGCGCTTTGCTTCGATACCAGACCGAAGAAATGGAAATATAAACGTAAATAAATATTTCTCTTTCTCGAGTGGGGATCTAACCCAGAACCGTCGCGTTACAGTCACACCATTTTGCCGCTGCGCCACGACGGCCTCTTAAAACAATATTATTTATTCGTAATGAGGATGGTAATACACTGATTAAAAATCAGTTCTTTATTGAATTGCCTCCTTAATGCGGTTAAAACTAAAGCACGTCATTTTCACATTATTTCTATAAAAGATTCGTGAATATTATTAAATCCTAAACCACAATCAGTACACAAATCATATAATTCAGGTCCTTTCAAACAAAACATCGATAATCTTCATAAAATATCGTAAATATTTGTATCATGTTATAGAATTTTGAAATAGATGTGAATTTTATAGAATATAGGAATTGTCACGAGCACAACCGTAGTGATCTGTGGTCCATATAGGTGCTCAAGCTCACCTAAAGTTTGAAGCTATTCTTGTTTGAACAGAAAGATGTTGAGTAAAAGTAATATATTAATCATTCAAAACGGAATATTTTGAAAATTGTGCAATGGGCAACATAGTGTCTTAACACTAGTTTCTCTCAGCTGTTTTCATGGAAACAGACTTTTTACTTTGCTATAAGCGATATATAGCGTAAAACTTATAAGGCTAGGCTAAACATATAAACGAATCTATCGTGACGCAGTGTGTCAAGCGTTTGACTGTAAGCGCGATTGTGGATTCTTTCCTTATTCAGGGTAATTATTATATTTAGCTTATTTTACTTTACCCACTCTAGTAAACAAAGTAAAACGCTAAGCTCCGCCACTTAACACGAAATACATTAAAAGTTGGGCAGAATGTTGGGTACGAAGTGTCTCAATACAAGCAACACGCTAATGCGGAGAAAAGTGTGAAACTGCCAAAATATTGTAGAAAGGGTATACACATATAAAAACACGAGAGATCATATAATGAAAAGTAAAATAAAAGGCGAGGTCGAGGTGAGTCGAGTCGCAGTGGCACAAGCGTATAACTGTAAACGTCACAGGTTCTGAATTCGATTCCCATTCGAGACAATAAATTATTTGAGTATCGCAGTGTCTTAACAGTAGGCTCTTTCTGCCTACCCTGCAAAAAGCCGAATACAAAAAAGGCAAAAATTCTTAATGGGCACTTTTATATATGACACTCACATACTGTTACAAATCTCTTATGATATCAGCAGTTTGTGACATAAATTGAGTTACACTATGAAGCTGTCATTGTCCATACTACGTAATAAAGAAAAAAAGCTGTATAATAAATTTTGTTGCCAAAAAAGTCCACTGACAAGATTCCAGCCGATGCTCAAATAATTCCAGCGAGCATTTGGGACGGAGCCAGAATTTTCAGAGATTTACCTAAGCGTTTACTTTGGTAAATCATTCGTACTTACGTTGACAATGTGATAAATATTCTTATAGTTATGCCTTCTCTAATAAGTCTATACGATTATGCTTCCATATGTTCGTGATAGTGTTTTGTGTGTTAAAAGAAGTCAAGGAAAAAAAAGATAGTCTTTCTTCATTGTGCTTAGATAATCAGGATATTAGGTTCCGGTTTCGCCAGTCATCGCATAGTGAGAGAGTGGTGAACAACGTTAATTATCTCAAAGCTTTCTCTATTAAATTTGTATCATTTATTTATAAGTGAGAAAGTTGCTTTACACTGTGTCCTGTACAGGGTAGGCAGAGGGAACCTGGGAACATAGTGTTAAGATACTCCCCTATCACATAAGGATACTGCCGTTCCCCACATTCTACCAAATTCTCCAGATATTGCGAGTCGAGTGGCAAAAGAACAGAATGGCAACTTCTTACCATATTTTGACTGACTTTCGAGACTGACTGTGAGAAATAGTCTAATTAAATAAATAATTAGACTATTTAGTATCCGTATAGAACTCTTACACTGACAGACAACGCAAATACAAAACTACTAGATTTAGAAAATTGAAAAATGGCATATAAGTAGGTTAGGGAACGTAGGGTACCACTGCGGAGGGATATTTCAAGATTGCTACGAGACAGACTTCAACAGAATTTCCCATTCCACGTCTTAGGGAGGAGGAAACTAACCGTGACCGACACTATAGTGTGAATACTCCCTTAACGACGGAACCTAAGCTGCAAGCTACAATTAATGAAATAACACGAATGTTTTATTCGAAGTGTAATACTACAGGCTACTTTCATATTTTGATTATATGTCTAAGCATGGTTAACAGACGACATAAAGGCTGAGGCATAACGGTTTTCCACATCAGCTTTTACTATGGTGCTGCAGTGTCGCTCATTTTTTATACCGAACCGAACCGAACCGAATTTTACCGAAGTACATAAGTTTACCGTAAGTTCGAAGGAAATTGAAGGTTTAATGACGACGATGAAACGAATAATTAAGGGCGTCGTGAGCTAGTTAATATGAGCCTATTGATATATGGTAGTTTAAGATTCAAATCTCTTTTAGTTACACGCTTTGTCCCGTACGATAGGCAAAGAGAAATGCTAAGACACTTCTTTCTTTTATTTATCTAAATTTTTCAACTTCCCAAATTTGTCTATGCGCAGCGTTGAATTCCGCAACTCAATACGCAATACTTTTAGAAATGGAAGTATCTTAATGGGAACGGAATGCCTTACAAGGTTCCTAGGCACCCACTGCGTTTTATTCTATCTGCGGGATACGGCGCAGTGGCGGACTAAGTGGGAGCGGCGGGGGCGGTCCGCTCCGGGCCTCCGGTCCTGGGGGGCCTCCAAATAGCTATTAGTTGTCATGATAAAATCCTAAACAAGTCTTTAAAAAAAGGTTAGTACAGCGTGAAGCTAAAAAAAATAACATTTTACACTGAGGGCCTCATTCGACTACACCGCCCCGGGTCTCCGACGGGGTTAGTCTGCCCCTGACACGGCGTGAAGCTTACAAAGAAATTGATACGAGTAATCATTCCCTTTTGAAAAATAGGGAGTGTTTTAATATTGCATCGCTTTTATAGCCAGACATAGTGAGAGCCACTGCGACACGAGGCCCTCATATAGTTAATGAGTTTTTTTAATGTAAATTTTATTACGAATATAGCACTAAGCGGTCAGTAGTGGATCAAGGGCACAAGTGTGAGACACGACAGATGTGAATACATAATAAAAAGTACACCATTTAATTTTAACCCACAATCAGTATACAAATCACATAAACCCCCCATCCTGACTAAACAAACTTCCATCATCTTTTCAAACCTCAGTAAATTTAGTACATTTAAGACGTGAGCTGACAACTACGAAAACACAAGCAGGACCACTCCATAGCAGTCCTATGTACACTTTAGATCCGGAGCTCTCTTAGAACTTGGAAATGTCTCCAGGACACAATTAGTTCAAGGACACTCCTGTGAAAACATGTGTAAGCGATGTCAACAGATATATAAATAATTTTTTGGTGTGTTAGCGTCGTTGAGAGAGTTTTGTCACTAGTATTTTTCTTTTAGAATGAGTTTTTTATAATATCAGCTTTTTCTAATTTATTCCTTTAGTGCAAACTGGCGACCTGCTCTCGATTTCTCTTGTTTTATCTATACGATTACTTAAGGAAACTCGTTGGATTCTTTTAGTATAGTTACATAATTTTTAAATACTACATAAATTTAAATGTTTTTATTTTATTTATTTTGGAACATTTTTGTCTTAGCTCGCAAATATTAAATGATTCACTACCCCGAGTGGAAATTGAACTCACAACTGAACGCAATTACAGTCGCATGCTCGGGTCTCTGCGCTTACTAATTTTAATATACATACTAGATGTTTTTATTTTTATATACCTCTTACCCATTTAAAAACTAACACGTACGTACATAGGTGATGGATCGCACTTAGATTTATAGCATTATAAGATAGAGTTATAGAAGATAGATTTTGCAGCAACTGGTGTATTAGAAACCCATCTGTGGAATTTGAAGAAAATTACTCGTATGTGACTAAATTTTTTTCATAAAAATATATAATAAACAACAATAAAACAATATTAAGGTTTTTGCTAATAACGCGGGTTCGATTATAGATTCAGTCCCTACTTGATACCGAAGCTTTGACCTCTATTATTTAATATCCCGTGACTCTCAGGAGTGGGGAGGGGGGAAGTAGATTTCTTTCGTCCTTATTTTTAATCATCGCATTATATAATAATACTATTCTATTACGATGTAAGCACTGATAACACTGATTACTAGAATAAAGAAAATCGATACTTTAATTTTCAGAGAAAAATTGCTATACTGTTTTGCTCGAAGCATGTGTACGTGCGTTTGCAAAAAGAAACAACATTTTTTTGAAAACGTATGTCTAGCTTTAATTAATTTAATTATTTTCAGCTTAACTTTGTATCCTGCACATGCATGGTACATGGTAGAAGTAACCTAGTGTCTTCACACTCCGTTTCTACTTAGACAATTTTGTTCTCCACTTTCCACCGATTTCAAAAGGCATTGCGTGTTGAGCTTAGCAAAAGATTTTTTTTCTCTATAAATAAAAAATAATAATACACGAACTCAAAACAAATAACAGAAGTGTTCATCCTTGAATTCAAAGTATAATTATGTTGTAATCTCATAAGACGCGGATAAAAGTTCAAATTGCAAGTTAAACTGAAGCAACATTGCAATCAATAAGGGTTGCGGCCGAGGCGGGTGCGAAAACAGAAAACTCTTACACCGGATAAATGCGAAGCAGTTAATCTTATCCTGATTGTTAAGATTGTTTCATATGTTTGTTTTATGTGTCTATTTTTTATTTTTTAAGAATTATGTTGAAATTTAATAAAAAATCTCAAATTCAACATTGGAAATAAAAAACCCGGAAAAGCGCGAGTCAGGCTCGCCTATCGAGGATTCTGTACAAAAATTGGAGATCTCGAGCTTTTTCTGAAACTTAGCTGGCTTGGCCTAGCTTATAGAAATAAATTTTATGTGCTTAGAAAAATACTGACCTTGCGCGACGTTTGTGAATGCGCATACTAGTCAAAGAATATTTGAATAGATATATGTGTTACAATAGAGAATAAATATTTTAAATTTGCAATTGGATACTCAATGCCGCGCTATGTTTTGTTACTAGAGCGAGAAAGAAAAAATAATTCAACTTTGTGGAAATAAAACCCACGGCCGTCACAATTACAGCGTTAACGCGTCCTTTATAACCTTTAAATATAACAAATTATCAAAATACATACCACTGCACCATGTGGTATTATAAAATTAAATTCAAATTAAACTAAAATTCAAACTTTATAAAGCTACCAAAATAAGCTCGACTGGATCCGAATAAAATACGATACTCTCGGAGGCCATTTTCTGAAATTATGATAAGTATAACTCCGTTAATTAAACGTAATGTGAAACTTGAAAGTAATTTATGTAACGCCGCTCTTAACTGAGTGCTTAAATTAAAATTAGGTCACAATTTTGTCATTGTATTGTGATTATTAAACTTTGAAAGTTAGTTATGTAAAAGGACAAGGCAAACGAGCGTACGGGTCACCTGGTAGTAAGGGGTCACCGCCGTCCATGACCCGGTACACAAGAGGATCTACAGGTGCGCTAACGGCCTTTAAGATAGAGATAGACGCGCTGGTGCTAAGGTCGCATCGACCTGCAAACACTGCCGCAGGTAGGCCATTTCACAGTCGCGTATCAAGGTAGTGTGGATGGTATATGAGTTTGTGCGGTTAGAAAATTTGGCGGCAGGTAACAGGTCAAACAGGTACTCATGTATCCCTGCGCCACGACGGCCACAGACATAAACATTTTCTTTATCTATAATAATCAAAGCTTATTAGTTTTTTATTTCATCCTAAAAATATCATCTTATTTTATTACTTTATTGCAATATCATTACTGTTATTAAGAAAAGTGCATAAAATTTCACAACTTTAGTGGAAAATACATAAATAAATATAGAGTTTGATACTCCCGAGTCTGATGTTCAGAAGTCCATTTTGTATGTATCTATTGGTTATAAACTTACTGCTGGAATTCGAAATATTTCATGTTGAGCGGGATATGGAACTCAACGTCACACACTACGTTTATATATTCAAATGACTCATTGATGAACGTTAGAACTTTTATAGTTTCTCGCTGTACTCCGCACATAGCAGGGTAGGCAGAGAGAACCTAGTGTTAGGATATTCTGTTCCCGACGCCCCTCACTCTCAATATGATATATCTGGAAATTACCAGATATTGAGAGTGAACTCTACACACTAACTTATTATTAAATACCGTCAATATATTGTAAAATGTGATGAGCAGCAAAAAAACAACAAAGTAAAAGTAAATCTGCATACAAAATGGCCAGTTACAAAGACAGCTAACATCACAGCCGTTACGAGACCGTTGACTGTCTGCCCCGGATGTATTTGTAACATGACAATGGATATCTTATAAAATATATGTAAGCATGTATTCTCAAGCTTGACGTTGTCACTTATTGACTGCTGTTAATATTATTTATATGTAAAACTTAAACGTACTTGCTCTCTTTTTTTACTCTCGTATCTTAATTTTAAGTTTGGCACTAATAAAAGAATTTCTCCGATTGAAAATCAAATCCATAACGATCGAGTTTACCATCAAATAGTGAACCACTATACCAAGATATCCTCAATACTACTTCCAAAATAAACATTTTGACGAAACGAAATTCTCAAAGAGTGTGCCACTGCACAAAGACAGCTTTCTAAGCGCGTCTAATTCCACGTTAAAGGCCGGCAACGCACCTGTACCCCCCCACGGTCGTGGGCGGCGGTGATCACTTACCTTCAGGTGACCCGATTTCCCGCTCGTTTGCCTTGTCCTTTTACCATAAAAAAAAACACATTATGCAAAGTGTTGCATTTGAATTTGTTAGACATATATATGTTGGTAAGAATTTTGATTAAGATTTTAATTAGACATTTCAGCGACGAATGCCGCATACATCTCTGTGAGTAACGTGCAGGGCCTCGTAATGTTGATTTATTAAAAACTGGAACAAAACGTCAATGTTACTGGATATGGCTACATTGGCTTTTCACGGTAGGAGGAATATATTTTTTCGCTGTATTATTTATATCGCGTGGCGATATGAAGATATTTAATATTTCGTTCCCACAAGTAGTTATGTATATATTTTTATTGTTATTTTTTTTTAAGTCAAACCAATTACCTTTTTTTTATGGTAAAACATGGCAAACGAGCGTACGGGTCACCTGATAGTAAGTGATCACCGCCGCCCATGACACCGCGTTACACCAGAGGAGCTACTGGTGCGTTGCCAGCTTTTGGAGTGGATGGGCCCCGGAGCCCGGCATTATCTAATGCGAAACGCAGTGGCATAAAGCCACTATTTCACGCCGGTTTTAAATACCGGGGGTGGTAATTATCCGGTCGAGTCTGCCCATGCGTGTCGCCATTGCTGGCGGCGTGACTATCCCACTCGTAATTTAGTCGCCTCTTACGACACCACCAGTACCAGGGTGATCCTATTCTAAGCTACACACGGCTAAAAGAATATATGGGAGCACAGATACATGAGCTGATATAGAAAAAGATACAACAACCTATTTATAATTTCCTAAGCAATTAATGAACAAACATACATACAAAAACACAGTCTTTGCTTACAAATTCGATCAAAAGATGTTAATATGACTTAACATAGTTTTCATCATCTTTGATATAGAAGCAGTGTCGTTTTTCAACGACTTGCAAGTACTCAACTTAAAGCGAGTTACGACCACTCATTTACATCCATTGTGTACTTGATTAAACTGTTTTGATATTTTATTTGAGAATATTATTTTATAGCTACTTAGTTTAGTATTAAACAGCAATTATGGTTAAGACAAGTGTAATTTCTATAAGCTATTTTTCTCAAGTTCGATATTAAGATGAGGCCTGAGGCTTGTCGTGGCGCTGGGCACAAGCTACAGTAAACGCGATAGGTGGTGTGTTCGATTTCCCCTCAAGGGAATTTAATTTTTAAGATTTTCATTGGCACGCTCTAATTACGAGATAAAACGCTGCGTTATGTTACGCCACTCAACACGGAACGCTTACACGTATACAGCAGAAAGTGGTGTCCGGAAGCATCTTTTGTGAACGGAATGTACTTAACACTTAGTTCTCTAGCTGCCTCTGCCTTTGAGTGGTACACAGGGTAAAGCTAAAAAAGATAAATATTCCACACTTCGTATTCCACGTTCCTCTTAATTTCGACCTAATTTCGAGATAATTTTTTCAGCTTCACGTTGTATCCCGCACACAGCATTTAATTAAATTTAATTCTGGGTATTAAAAAATACAAAATTACACAAAATTCTTAACTCCAACATTAAAAATAATCCCTTTTCTAGTTCAGTGGCATCAAAGCTAAATCAATTACGAACAAGGAAGTATGGAGGTGACAAAAGAAATTACCTTTCAAGATACCGAATTGATGATACGTAAAAACGTTGAATTAAATTTTAAAATAGAAATATCGTTCATGGGAAATCATTTTGTAAGAAAAACTGGCAGGAAGTTTAGATAAAATATAAAGATTTGAATCATTCTCTTGTCTCTGATGTCTTATAAAACTTTTCTTAATAATCATTAATTTCTACTTTTTAAACAAATTAAAAAAGCAGGTTATTATTTTCATATGTACGAATATATTTGAGATGGGCTTGAAAGCTATTTGAAAAAGCGGCATAAGATAAATGACTAGATTTATATATAGCATCGCGTTAGAATTATCTATTGATTAAATCTATATAAATTCCACTTATTACACAATACAAAGGAAACTTACATAATAAATATCCCTTAACTAAATTAAGCTATTAAAAGCTTATTTATGCTAAACTGTATACAAAAACCAGTGGATCTCTAATTCGGCTAATACAAGAGAGGCTAAAAGGGCAGCCCAAAGTGGTTTTATCAAAGCAAATCATTGAACTAAGATATTATTAATAGAGACAGCGTCGGCCGCAGGACCTTTAATTAACTTCATCACACCTTTGACACGCGCCTCATTTGATTTCGTAATTATTAGCAGAGTGAAACAATCTAGTGATACTATTATATAAATGATATCGGAATTAAGACGTAGTCGTAGGCGTAGAGGCGTAGCGCCTGTATACGACCTTTGTGAGTTTAATAAATACAATATCTCAATAATTTTTTTGGTCTTTGGGTGACGATTTTCGATATTACCTACAAAATACTTGTAGTCTGAGTTACCCTCCTGTCCTTAGATTTCCATTTGACCATACGAGCAAAGCCAGATGAAAAGCTGATCAAAAATAATTATAATATTAAAATAGTCAACTAATAACATAATCCTACAAAATGTTCATACAAAAGGATTTGTATGAAAATTGATGAGATTATTTTGTTATATCAGGTTTAATACACGAAGTACTTTTTATATCGGAACATCAATACATTCCCGCGGGATGTTGATCGTTGATACCAAAATAAATATGTGAGTTAGCACACTCAGAATTTAAAATTTTGTAGATTAAAATGGCAAAAGCGTTGTGTCTGTAAATAAAAATTTTTAAGAAAAAATATTTTTGGATTGTGAAAAAATCTTAATAGTAGTTTAAAATAGTTAGTTATAGTATAAAATATAATTGCATACACTTAAGAGGCTATCGCAAGCCGACGGCTCAATGTTCTGATTCAATTAAAATTAAATATCTCTTATAAAATAATAGTTTCTCATTGGCGTAACGAGACAATGCGCGGTTTTCACTTCTAACACTCAACACGCAATGCCTCAGATTCGGTGGAAAATGTATAACAGAAATATCTTAATAAGATCGGAGTGTCTTAACACTAAGTTCCCAGATTCCTTCTGCCTACCCTGCTTTGTGCGGGATAAAGCGTGAAGCATTGCGTGTTGAGTGGCAGAACTCAACGCCGCGCTTTGCCTTGATGCCAGAGCGAAGAAATGAAAATATAAATTTAAGTAAATATCTCATCTCCTCGAGTGGGAATCGAACCCACAACAAGTCAATTTTATAGTTAAACATTGTGCTACTTGTGTGCCGCCACGTCTGGCCTCAAATATATTTCATAGCTGTGCCAAAATGTTCATATTTTATGACAATATAAGTTGGATTATCGTTCTACATACAAATAATATAATTATTAACATTCACATATTCTCTCACAACCAGTAGGCATATTACTGTCAATGACTTTGTATGCGTTACTTACTAAGATATAAGGAAACAAAACGCTGCACGGCAATTTGGCAAAACTTCAGAAACTAACATATAAAGAATATTAAAGTGTAATAGAGTTTCTGAAACTATCATGTGGACGGTTAGCTAAGGAGAAAACAGTCGATTTTTATGTCATCTTTTACATTATTCATATCAGAATTTATTTTCAGTTCAGTTTTCAGATTCAATTTTATTGTCTTTATCACCCTCAAGCTGACAACTTAGGCGTGAAAGCGGTTTCTTAGAGATTTTCATCTTAGTAGTATTATGTGGCCGTCGTGCGTAAAAGTTTGTGACTGTAAAAACGTAACAGTTGTAGGTTCGATGTCCCATTCGGGGTAGTAATTAATAATATTTTCGTTTTTTCGCTCCAGTGTCAATGCGAAGTGCGGCGTTGAGTTCCGCCCCTCAATACAAAATACCTCCAGAATATATAACACTAGGTTCTCTTAGCCTACCCTGCTTCATGCGAGATACAATGTGAAGCAATTATGATTTGCTTCATATTGTATCTCACATGGAATAAAGAATTTCCTTATGGAAACCCCTATATCCAATTACACGCAATCTATTAAAAGATTTCTGGTAACTGGACTTAAGCGAAGAAAACTTTTTGCAATTAAAAAGTCCCCACAAAAGGATCGCGGGAAATAAGATGAGAAAATTCTTTAAGTTGAACGTGATCTGGAATCGCAGGAACACCTTTTCGGACGGATGAGCGTTATTCACTTATCTCGAGAATATCTTGTGAAGCAGTACGAATTTTAATAAATATATTTGTATATTTTTGGAGCTTCTCATCGGAACGCAGAGGCACAGTGTAGGATTGTAACGACACGCTTTTATAACTGTAATTCTCAATCAGAGAAATGACATAAAGCAATGTCTCGAAAATTGGACCATGCGTAGAGAACGAAATGTTTTAATACTAGACTCCCTCTGCCAACCCTGTGCTGTCTCAAATCACAGGCACTGCTCTAAATTTTCTCCCCTTTCCCACCCAGTAATACGACGAAACCATAATACCCATACTCTGTAGAATGGTAAGTAGCGTCATCTCTACAATAAAAATAAACACATATAAATAGATATAAAAAACCACTTACTTTTTTTTATGGTAAAAGGACAAGGCAAACGAGCGTTCGGGTTACCAGAAGGTAAGTGATCACCGCCGCCCACGACCCCGTGCAGCACCAGAGGAGCTACAGGTGCGTTGCCGGTCTTTAAGGTGGAGG
>DWGR01003046.1:0-12711 GCA_018247715.1 Heliconius burneyi | reverse complement strand
ACCTGCGACTATAAAATTCGTCCGCATTTTCAGTGAATAAAATTGGGTCATAAGTAATCAAAGCCGTTTCACGGGCTGGCGGATTCGAGTTTTTTCCAATTGAAATCGAACGTATGGAAAATAATATGGATATTGTACTAAAGTTTTGGCAGTAAGGGGGTAACGAGTGCAATTCTCGTAGGATTTATATATATTTTTTAGCTTCACGCCATGCATCTGCGTGTAGTAGTCTGCGGGTAGGCAGAGAGAGCCTAGAGTTAAGACAGTTCGCTTCCCACTCTCCGTCAAATTCTGGATGTATTGCGTGTTTATTGGCGGAAATTAACACCGCACTTTGCCTCGACACCAGAGCGAAGCAATAAAAATATTAAATTTTTAATTTCCTCGAGTGGGAATCGAACCTTCAAAGCTTGCACAAGTGTTTACAGTCAGACGCTGGTGACCGTGCGCCACAACTTGCCTCAAGAACTTTTAATATATGTATAATAAATAATAATTTGGTTGGGAAAATAACTCAGATAATGCAGACAACGTTATTTCGCATTTTAAAGGGGCCCAATATTTTTGATTTTGGGCTGCTCACTCATCAGTATGATGGGCACCTGCAAGGTGGTCCATGGAATACTAAAAAACTTTCTTCTCCTCTTCATCTTTTTTATCTATTTACTTATTTAATATCTAATAGATAAGTGGCTACATCTACAGTAATAGTATTAAGTTATTAAAAATAAAATGACAAAATATGTATAATAAGACCACTATTTTAAACTTACATTAAATTCAAACAAATAAAATAATAATTTTAGTAACCTTTTTGGGAGAAACCAATGAAAATATGTAGGTCAAATTTCAAGCGGTTGCTGGTCTATTAAAATGTAATACTACCCCCAAAATTAATTAGTCCACTACTATAATATATTTAAGCGTACGAGAATTAATTATACCCATCTCCACTTAACCCAAAAATAACAGCCGTTGTTTGGACAGCTCAAGGCATGAAATGGTCCGTCATGCTTCGTCACTTGATATTTAGGGTTAACGAACATAAAAATTACAATATTTGTTACTAAAATAGAAAAAAAAACTGCACTTGCACTTACTGCGGTTGTCCATTTGATTCTGAATTGTGATAGATAAAAACATTTTCTAATAAAGTAATACATATACTCGTATTAAGCATCGTCAAACTTCAAAGACTACCCTTATTTTAGTTTGGAGAAATGGCGAAAGCAATTTAAAGAGTTATGACCGTCATCATAAAGTCAAACCCTAATATATAAAACAAATATTTGTATCCACATTCATACATTCGCTCCACCCCTAAAAGAAATAGAAGGAAAAAGGCAATATTGATACAAAATACCACTTTGAAACCACTAGAGCAGTAGTTTGGTTACAGTGAGCTAATTTTTGATAAAGTATAGTGCTCTAATAGTGCTTACTTACATAATATTAACTATAAAAATATTAATAATAATAATTGTAAGATAATAATAATACTAGAACAAAAGAAAAAGGTTAAATCGTACCATATCGTAATACATATTATAAATAATCTAAAAAAATATTAAATAAAAACAGAATATAATAAAGATGTTTGGGAATTTAACTATAATTAAAATATATAATATTGATTTGTCTATGGTTAACATGGTATGGTTAACGTCTCTATTAATTTGTCTGACCCCTTAACCTAAGAGCTAGTAACGATGTATTACTTGTTATATATTATTTAATCGTAAGGAAACTTAGAATTATTGTACTAAATAATTATATATTATAGACGTAACAGGATTTACATGACTACGTGATTTCTTGCATATTATATAATTCATTTCGTTTCTCAATGCAATTAACTCAAGAAAAAAAGGCCTTAGGTCAAGTACGCCACTCATCACGCAAAGTTTCGAAAATTTTCTTAAATGGAGAAAAGAGTCTCTTAACACTAAGTTGTATCTGTCTATCCTACTGTATTAGAGTGACAGCGTGGAATAATAAAATATATACATTTAATTTGTACATCTAGAGGAAAATGAAGTTCACAAGACTCAACCCTACGTTCAGAACAACGTTGCATCAGTAATGATGCTTTCCGAGACTCGAACAAACGACGACTTAATTACATTGATGCTACGATCTGTACTAATTCTGATTTTATTTTTAAGCTAGATTCGTTCTGCCACTCAACACGCAATGCCTCCAAAATTTGGCAGAAAGTGGGGAACGGAATGTCTTAACACTATGATCTCTCTGCTTACCCTGCTTTTGCGGGATGCAGTGTGAAGCTGATTTAATTTAATTTTACTTATTGAAAGTAAGTAAAATCCTTTAATTTTAATGAGTTGACTAACAACTTAATTGATACTATTAGAATTTTTTGAATTTCCCACAAAAATAAAATTATCATTTTATATTTCATGTATCATGCACATGAAATTTATAAATTATCATTAAATATATATTATATTTAAAT
The DNA here is from genome assembly GCA_018247715.1 of Heliconius burneyi. NCBI lineage: Eukaryota > Metazoa > Arthropoda > Insecta > Lepidoptera > Nymphalidae > Heliconius > Heliconius burneyi. Next base: position 10,238 of record DWGR01003046.1, on the reverse strand, counting down.
TTTTTACACGATAGGCGTTAAGACACTCCGTCACTTCCGCTCAATTTTCGAGACATTGCGTGTTAATTGGCATAACTCTGCACCATGTGTTGTTTTGTTACCAGAAAGAAAGAATGACAATAATTCAATATTGATATGAGAATCAAACCCTCAACCACCCCGTTTATAGTCGAATGCTGTGCCGCTTCACCAAGACACCCAATAAGTTATATATTATTTTGGTACACAAAATATCAAACTCTCACTTATTTCTATATCAACGAATATCATAAAGAGATATAGGCGACGTGCTAAATATTCCTAAAATAGTCTACCAATATATTGTATATTAGGTTGGGTGTCTATTGGTTGGATTATTTACATGAACTCCGCCTGAGATGGGACCGGCGGATACGAAGGTCTTGAGTCGAATTGAGTCAGGATTTTTTTATTGATTAATATAATAGTAAAACATCTGCTTATTGTTTTTACGCATATTTGTTATTCCATTTGAAATGTATAAGCCAGTTAACAGCGACTGTAAACGCAACTCCTAGTCGAGCAAATTAAAGTGGCCACGAGGCAAAGCGTGGCGTTGAGTTTCGCTACGAAAGACGTATTGTCTTCAGAATTCAGCGAATAATGAGGAACATATTATTATTAGCTTTCCAGGTCCAGGTGTCTACAAAAGTCCATTTTTAAAACTGTAAATACAATGACTGCCTTTTTCATGTTTGTTAATAAATAATGTATGTATCTCACGCTCACGTGAAATGGCCTACGGCATGAGATTATCTGTTTCATATTCATATGACAAGGATCTGACAAAATTACAATTTCCAAGCAACAATATATTGAAAATTACTATTAATAAATGTTCCATTGTATAATGTTTCTACATGGTATATAGTTTTTTTTTGTAGTTTCACATGGTATCTCGCACAGTGGGCACTCTGGGTAAGCAACTCTGATTATCCTTTACACGCTGTAACCCACAGCGTGAAGATGAAAAAAAAAAAGATTATTTCAAAAAGTTTAATTTAAAACGCCGTTCAATTTCCTCGTGGTAATTTTTGTTTACGCGCCTACCACAATTTTTGTCGTAAACAAAGGAAACCTGACAACAAATTATTCTTTTTATTTCTCTCACCCAAACAGAATATTGGATCTTTAAGGCTAAACGTGGACGAACATTATTTGAACCAGAGGTATTTTTTTCTAATACTGTCTGAAAACACAGCAAAGCATAGGAGTTTTCCTAAGGGACTTACTAATTTTGATTGCGTTATGTAAGTAAAACTAATTGAGACCTACAACTTTTATATGTGAACTGTACGATATAAAAATAATTATATTTTAATTTTTTAATTATTATTACAAATTGCAACTTTCTATAGTTAAAGTACCGTCTGTGCGTTATCTTTTCATTACTGATTGCGTAAGGCTTTTCTATATACATACTTGTATATAGATATCATTTTTATCGAAAAAATCTTGGGTTTACTTTAACTAGAAAAAATATATTAGTACAAGAAACGTCCCTTGTTTCTTCCCGATGGAATTTTTGACGAAATAGAGCAATTTCACTCGGTCTCGAGCGATTCCACAAATGAGACGTCAAAAAACCTTATTTAGTATTTGTAAGAAAATACAACAAAATGTGAGTACTTTTAAAAGAACTATTATTTTTTTTGACTTATCACATATCTATGATTGTAGTTTTTATATCATAGAAACGATATGGATTTATTTTATTAACGTTTTATTTAAAGATTAAAAAAAGAAAAATTCGCTTCACGCTTTATCCCGCACACGGCAGCGTAGTCAGTGTGAACATAGTGTTAAGACATTCCGTTCCCCACTTTCATACGAATTCTGGAGGCATTGCGTGTTGAGTGGCAGAACTCAACGCCGCGCTTTGCCTCGAAACCAGAGCGAGGAAATGAAAATATAAACGTTAATAAATATTTCACTTCCTCGAGTGGAATCGAACCCACAACCGTTGCGTTACAGTCACATCTTGTGCCGCCGCGCCACGACGGCCTCATTTAAAGATATGTTAGATATAATACTTATTGTTTTAACGAATGTTAAATAAAAATATGTTATGCCAATCATAGAAGGTATTTACATAATAGTAATACGAATGTAATAATAATTAGAACATAAAGCGGCAGGCTTATGTAACATATTATTAATCGAAATATGGTATATTAAATATTCTTAAAAAAATCAGCTTCACGCTTTATCCCGCACACGGCAGGATAGGCAGAGGGAACTTAGTGTTAAGACACTCCGTTCCCCACTTTCTGCCGAATTCTGAAGACATTGCGTGTTGAGTGGCAGAACTCAACGCCGCGCTTTGCCTCGATACCAGAGCGAAGAAATGAAAATATTAATTTAAATAAATATTTCGAACCCACAATCTGTCGGTTTTACAGTCACACTTTGTGCCCCTGCGCCACGACTGGCCTCTATTATAATTAAATTATAATTAAACTATTATAATACAAATTTAAATAATTAAACTATTTTTTTTTAATTTAATTTATTTCTTTATTTATTCATTTAATTAACTAAATTTATATAATTACTCTATTATAATAAAAATGTAATAAGTTTAATTATTTATTAAACCTTTTAAATACGTACAAGTGTTAAAAAATGCTCGCAACGCAAAAGCCCTTATAATATTTGAAGGTTCTTGTAATATTGTTTTTGAGACTCTCCAATTTTATTATATTATTGCTAAATAAATACGAATATTTTAATTTAAATACTACGCACACGTAAGCATTTACAATACCGTCTGGTAAATTTACACAAATATTGTATAGACTCTTCTACCTCAACAACTCTCGAAAATAATTAGAAATGTCAAAAGAATGAAATGCCTGCCAGAAATACTGTATTTCTGTGCGAATATTTACATCGAGACAAGTCAAGGCTGAGGTACTATCAAAATATAAGTGACCTGTTCAAAGTCAACTCACAAATATATTTTACTAATAAATTCAAGCCATTGCCATTGGATTTTTAAACGTAATAAGATCATATTCTCGCTCGTTCTGGTGTCTGGAAAGCTTCCAGAATTCGACTAGTGTCCTAATGGGGAACGAAATGTCTTAATACTAAGTTCCCGGGCTCGGTATCCCTCTGCTTAACCTATGTGTACAGTGTGAAGCCAAAAAATAAATAAGTGTAACTCTTACAAGCTTATGAAAGCTATGATTTGTGAGATTAAATTTTGTAAAATATATGTATTATATGTATTATAACATACGTTATGTAATTGAAGAATGACTATCTCCCATATTGTGCAGTAGGATTGCAACTACCATACTCTTGGATATTACCTGATTCCCCATATTAATACACATTTTAATATTAAAGTAACTAAAAACACAATTTTATGATAGACACTAAAAATACATTGAATACAAAACAATACAAAACAATACAAACAATACAAAACAATACAAAAGTTTTTTGCTATCTTCGGGCCTCCTGAAAAAGAAAAACGTTATTCAGAGCACACACTGGCGCTGAAATTACCTATTATGAGCCCACTACCGAATATTAGCCCACTCTTAGCTTATGAGGTGTATAGTAGCTATTGGAGTATAACTCTTATTGATAACTTGGAACATTTATGATTATAATAAATAATATTAAAAAAATCAAACATGTGTTCAATATAAAATCACAAAAAAAAAAAAACACTTTTGAGATATGGTGCCCAAACGTCTTGTTATTATATTTTTTTAAGCTTTACACTGGGTCCGCATAGTAGAGTAAACAGTGAAAACTTAATGTTAAGAAATTCCGTTCCCATTAAGACTAAGACTTCCTCTCCCGGCTTTCCAACAAATTCTGGAGGCATTGCCTGTTGAATGGTGGAAATCAACCCCACACTGCCTCATTATGAGATCGAGAAAATTTTCTTGTCTCTCTGCTTTTTGAACCCAGCCACTTTACAGCATATAATTATATTAGGTAAAATAAAAATAAACTAAATATATTCATACAAACATTTTGAAATGAGAGAAATAGTAAAAATGTGTATAAATATAAAATTTTCTCTTTGCTTAAATGGAGTCGACATTTCGTGGGAAATAATCTACAGAATAATATTTCTCGTACGAATTTTGACATCCCATGTCACTCTTTTATGGACTAAAATTGGAGGAAAAATTCTGAACGGATGTTTGTAGTACCAGCTGATTGTCAGATTTCAGCTCGATCTGGCCAATCATTTGTGCTATATGTTACTATTTTACTAAACATTTGTTGAGGCTATTGTGGCATTAATAGGTAGTTCTCAGTCGAGGGAACTAAAAATTTAATTTTGCTTTGGTAACAAGACCAAGCTTGGTTGAAACCTGGGAACCTAATGTTAAGATGCTCCGTTCCCATTAAGACACTTATTCCCGAGGCCAGGTTTTGCCTTATTACCAGAGCGATAAAAAGAAAATTTCAAATATATTATTCCCCCGAATGGGAATCGAATCAATAACCGTAACGTTTACAGTCGCACGCTTGTGCGTCTGCGCCAGGAAGACCAAAATAGTTATTTATTATCAAATTACTCTTTTATTTCGATACTATTACAGAATGATTTTGTTTTAATCACATTGTAGTACAATAAAGACAGATACGTAGGAAATTTATTTCATTCAGACCTATCTTCATCAATCAGCGGTGTAATAGAAACCTTTCTAATAAGCCCGCCTCACTGTCAATCGGCCTTATTGGACGTGGCGGACGGCTCGAAGTGATGCCTATTACTTGTTAATAGTATGTCTTAACATTTGTGTAAACGGAACCTTTTCGATCAAAATTAAGTAATTCTACGTATAAGTGTAGGCGTTATAAGGAGAACAAAGTGTTTTAAAATCACATTTATTCGATAGAGGCCAGCCGTATTCCGCCACTCAACACGCAATGCCTCCTGAATCCAGCGAGAAATAGAGGACGGATTGTCTATTATGACGGATTTTAAGTAATAAATGTGCCTATTTGAAAATTAAATTATATAATTTATATTTTACAAATTTTCAAAAATAAAAATAAATTAATTTCACGCTGTATCCCTCAAACAGCAGGGTAGGGAGCGAGAACCTATTGTTAAAATACTCTGTACCTTACTTTCCGAAAAATTCCGGATGCATTGTGTTTTGATTGGCGAAACTCAACGCCGCGCTTTGCATTGACACCAGAGCGAAGAAATGAAAATATAAATTTAAATATCCCCGAGTGAGATAGAACCCACAACCAGTCGCATTTACAGTCACACATTTGTGCCCCTGCGCCACGACTGGCCTCAAATTATCCTCTTTAAAAAAATGTTTGTCATTATAGAAATAAAGACATATAGACAGATATGAATATAATGTAAACTAATAGATCTTTAGAAACTTAAGGACAAAAATATTTTCTCAATGCATATTGCAGAGTTATGGTAATATATTGATAACATTGCCATTTATTCTAATATTGAATAGGTATATCTACCTATATTTACTCGCTTGAGTTTCTTTTAAAGATATTACATTTGATCAGTATTACGCTTCTTTACATATAGCCCGCAAGGCAAGGAGAAATTAGTGTTAAGATACTCCAATCTCTCTTTCCGCTCAACTTTTTAAGACTTTGCGTGTTGAGGTGAGAAACTTAACGTCGCGCTATATCTACCAAATCATCGAAGTTGAAAAAACATAGATAGGAAGTGAAGGTACTAAAAAATGTAATTTACTACTCGGAGCTATGATTTTGAAATCACTTATTAAGATTTTAAATAAGATGATTCTCCAATACACAAACGACATCCAAATAGGAATCTTATATTATATTCATCTATCTATAGACTTATTTCCAAGTCGGCTAGATTTTTTGAGTGTATATTTTATCTTTTGTAAGTAGATATTTTTAGTCTATCGCTATTCAAAGATTACAGATAACTTTGGTTGGCGTCACTCCAAAGTAACATGAGTTTGTAAAAAGTTGCTGTCATCGCTTTTATATATTTTGGGAAACTTCGTATAGAACAATGTATTATATTGATAGAGAAGATGTATTATCTAGTGATTCATACATTCTTTTGCCTTCCAGTTTTAGTTCATGTAGTATATTCACTTCATCTCATTGACGTAGTAGAGAGTGTATCTCATGTAAGAAGCTGCTTCATGCTGTATCCCGCACACAGCTGAGTAGGCAAGAGGAACCTAGTGCTAAGACACTCCGTTCCCCACTTTCCGCCGAACTCTGCGTTTTGCATTAGGTAATGCCGGGCTCCGGCGCCCAACCACCTCAAAAGCTGGCAACGCACCAGTAGCTCCTCTGATGTTACGCGGTATCGTGGACGGCGGTGATCACTTACCATCAGGTGACTCGTACGCTCTTTTCCAATATATTTTTCCATAAAAACAAAAACAAACATTCTGGAGACTTTGCTTGTTAAGTGGCGGAACTCAACACGCAATACGCAATCACTTTACCTCGACGCCAGAGCGAAGAAATGAAAATATAAAAGTAAAGAAATATTTCATTTCTACGATCGATCGAACCCACAACCAGTCGATTTTACAGTCACACTTTGTGTCCCTGCGCCACGACTAGCCTCATTATAAGAGTAAATATTTTTCTACCTAAATGAATAACAATAAATACTTCAATAATAAAATTTATAAGCTATACTCATTTCTTAATCAGTTCCTAATTGTTGCCTAAAATACATCGATGTTCAGCTGAATCTAGTCCATTTTTAAATCAAAAATATTATATTGCTATCCTACCTTTCCGTATCAAAAAAATGTTATTATCTTCATCCTATTTTCTAATCTTGCTCAAAATTTAATTCCATACTTACAATTTACGTAAAAATAACCAAAATATTAAAAATAGTAAAAACCACTGATATAAAATATTAAATGACCAAATAAGCTAAACAATCTCTAATTGTGATTTCAAATCCATTTTAACGGTCTTTAATAACACTCAGCTTGATTAAGTAAAGCGACGTTGTTTTCTGCCACTAAGCCAGCCAGCTAAATGTGTCTTATTATACCAGATCTACTCACGATATACCATATACGACACTCACAAGAATATACAATAATACCAGATCATATATATAATAATATACGAAAAAAGATAAGGATCGAACCCAAAACCGTCGCTTTACAGTCATACCCTTGTGCTCCTTCGCCACGACGGCCTCACTAGATTTCTTACATTTACACAATATATGAATTTAAAAAAAAAACATCTGAATGTTTACTAATAATTTTATTGGAAAGACCAGAAAGTATATATAAAAAGACATACAAATCAAGCAGTTTAATTTCTTATGTCCGAGAAACTTACCGATTACGTTGTCCTTTATACGGGAACACATTGCTTGGACCGTAACTGCCCTGCTACGAAAATTGTAAAAGGGTGTGATTTGTCATTGATTTATCTTCGTCTAGCTCGCAGTAAGCGGTTTTCCGTAAAAGATTTTCCGAAAATTTACCTTATATTATTTTTTATATATTTTAGTAGCTTTTTTACAGTTTTACATATCCTCCAAATTAAAGGGTAGGAAAAGAGAGTCTAGTGCTAAGACCACTAACCTAAGCTTCAAGACTAGTATTGATTAGCGGAACTCAACGCCATGCTTTAGCATTCTTATTAATGAATATTAAAAATAAAATGTACTATAATAATGCTTCGAATAAATTGGTACGGTACAAAAATCTTAGCTCGTTAGAAATTTTATGCTCTGCGTCAACTTGGGTTTAACTCATTCGTAATTTGTTACTGCGTATATTTTAGGCCACATTTTGTTTGTTGGCTGGTTTTGAAGTTTGTTCAAAATAAATTCCTTTTTTATATTATAGTGCGTAATAATAATAATTTTTTTTATTATTATTTAGCACTATATATTATTATTTAACAAATATAGGTATTAATAATAATAATAAAAGGCCGTCGTGGCGCAGCGATACAAGGGTGTGACTGTAATGCGACGGTTGTGGGTTCGATCCCCACTCGAGGAAGTGATTTTTTTACTAACGTTTATATTTCTATTTCTTCGCTCTGGTGTTGAGGCAAAGCGCGGCGTTGAGTTCTGTCACTTAACATGCATTGCCTCCAGAATTTGGTAGAAAGTGGGAACGGGGTATCTTAACACTATGTTCCCTCTGTCTACCCTGCCGTGTGCGGGATAAAGCGTGATAATAATATTAAAAGAATCATGTAACCATTGCATACTAGGGGCATGAAGCAAGATTAACTTATATGTGGCAGTTCAGTATTTAAATTCCATTGAAGAAAATACGAGTACTTATATGCTAATCGTCCGATTGTAAATATAACGGTTGTGGTTTCGATTACCGTTGGGGAGTATTAATTGATTTCATTTCCTGACTCTGATAACACCGTACCTGATGATTCTGTAACTCATCACGCAATATCTCGAAAATTGGACTAAAAGTGGGAAACGTATCTTAACATTAGGCTCTACTTATGGGAGTGAATGCTGCGTGAATAGAAAAGGTCTTTGACAGACCTTTAATTACAAGAACCGTAATTATGTTGTAGATTAAGAAATACATATATGTACTATATGTTTTTTACTTTTTGCATATTTGTCTTGAATCAACTAATATTAATTTAAATTCCGTGGAAAGTTTGGATTAGAGTTATAAGATATTATATATACGCTGGAGGGTACTCTATATCAGTACACGTACGGCTTATTAGCTTACGAGAATATTATAAATTAAAGTTCCTCGTTGGGCATATATTATAAGCTACTATACAAATTTTCTTACAATGTTAACCAATAGTAATGACAGTAACGAATTTGAAGAAATTGTACTGTATATTCTATTTATTAATTTATTTAAGAAGAATATTGATTTACTATAAATTTAAATATGTTTTAGCTAATTAATCTAATTAACTCATATTTGTCATTAGCATGCTTATGTTTCTTTTACAAGTTCATCCGGTGCGCGCTGAGAAAATAACAAAAAATCTGGTTAAGTGCGAGTCAGCCTCGCCCACCGATGCTTCCGTACCAATTTCAAATTTATAGATTAACGGAAAGTACAATTTTAGAATACAATTATAGAAATTATAGAATACGCTATACAATTATAGAATTTCATACAAAATATATCAAACACTATACATAAATGCTCTTATATTTTGATTGCGTTGACTTAGAAACTATTTTTTGTGCCTAATATGTAGTATATTTAATATTTATTTCTGATTTATACCTCCACGCGATCTCGAGGTAAACAATCTGGACAGACGGATAGACGGATAACAAAGTGACTATAAAGAGCATAGGGGTTCTTTCTTTAGGTTTTAAGGTACGGAACCCTAAAAAGACATACAAACTAAATTTATTTATTCTATTTAATATTATACATTGGTATCGTAGCTATCAAAAGCTAGGAAGTAAATCGAGCGTTTCCATTAAAAACGAAAAAATCACAAACAACATAAATGCACTGTAATATTGCATTCGACGTATCTAATACGAGCTCATAAATACAAATTGCATGGATTCTTAGCAATCGTGCCTGCATGTTTCAAAAGAAATAAGTCACGATTTACTGTTGTAACCTTTTTTTTTTATTATTTGTAATTGGGTCTAGAGTATAGTTGGATGCGACGAAATACGATTTTATTTAATTTTCAACATTTGTCTACTATGAAAATATGTTATTTCCTCGTAACAAGTCAACCTACAACCTGTCGCGTTTACAACCGCACGCTTGGGCCCTTGCGCCAGAACTGACTCCACGCATCTATGTACATAATATATATAACTAATATGACACTGATCGACTAACAGAAGCCGGTATGCGGAGTAAAATAGAATTTTCAAATGTTCCTGAAGAGTTACTTAAGAGAGCAAGGGAGCGCTAAGAGAAGATTCACTTATATGAATACATGAACTGGAAAGAATAAGAAATGACGTCGTGAAATTACTTTTTTTACTAATTGGTAACTCGGACTATAGTCCACGCAAACGTAATTGCGGGCTACCACTTGTCTAGCACAAAATATGTTCAGTCACGCCCGACTTGTCCCCCATCCGGTGTTTCGTATTGTGTAGCGTTTTATAGAGTCGGTAACAGCTGTTCGTGAAATAGGAAAATTCTTCACAAAGCGATCGGTTTTAGGTTTACCGCTTTTGAACTTGGTGAAACCTAAAAAGTTATGGTTGTATTTTTCAAATTTATTTTTGTTGAATTTGT